>SMSR01013329.1:5590-22046 GCA_019453355.1 Ceratina japonica | reverse complement strand
GAAGTATACGTATATTACTGAATCAGCATGACGCAATTAACATTGAAATTATTTATCTATCTAGAATTATCTATCTAGAATTAATCTACCTATAATTAATCTAGGTTAAATCCTGTTAGTATATTAAGAGCCAGTTGATTCTCCTTTTAAACTATATTTAGAATAATGTCATCACCTAAACACGTTGCTATCGCATATTTATATAAGTAATTTTGATTGTAATTATATACACTGATCATGATTAGAAGAATATTTATTCGAATAGTTAATAATAAATAAAATCGCAGGAAGTATACGTATAGTACTGAATCAGCCTGACGCAATTAGCATTGAAGTTATTTATCTATCTGGAACAGATTAAATCCTGTTGGTATATTAAGAGCCGGCTTGTGTAGACAATCGGTGATTCTCCTTTGACTCGATCAAGTGCGCGCTCGCGCGTGATCCACGCGCGGAACCTTGTCGAACCTCTCTGTATACGTGTCTATCGAATCCGCTAACAATGAGATCTAATATCGTCTACCGAATTATGCAGCTCCTTCGCTGCACGAGGTCTCCCGACGCGAGACGCCTCTCCCTCATACCGTATCCCCTGTTCCGCCGCTAGTCTACTCTCTTCCCGACACCTCCATAACCAGGAGAGCTCGCAGAGTAATCGAGCAGCTCGCCCGTTACCGCAAAATCGAAACCGGCGAAATTTCTTCCGGCGACAATCGGCGCACGTGAACGCACCGCACGATGCAAACGGAGCGCCGGAACGAGAACGAGCTGCTGCTAGAGGTTCCTTTGGACAAAGGATAGGCAGAACCCGGTTTGATTCGGGCATTCCTGCTTGCCCAGGGGGCGGACTCTCGACTCTCTGATCAGACATGATTCGATCCTATTCCCGGCAATAGACGCCGAACGAGTCACTGTAAAAGATATCACGAACTGCTTTAACATTAAACCTACCTCTACTCAAATAATCGCTTTTGAGATTTTCCTTCGAAAAATGAAAAGAAAACGAAATTTGTTTTGTCATTTAAAAATTGTAATTATTGTCTAAACTGGTATCAATCTAAAGTAGCAACGCTAACATTAATTGGCAGTGCTCTGTGAAACTTCGAAATATGTATAGACACTTCAAACGATTTCGGACCAANAAAAATTGTAATTATTGTCTAAACTGGTATCAATCTAAAAGACCATTGCTAACACCAAATTGCGCACAAATGTAAGCTGGTATCAATTTAAAATTGGTAATCAATCTAAAGTAGCAACGCTAACATTAATTGGCAGTGCTCTGTGAAACTTCGAAATATGTATAGACACTTCAAACGATTTCGGACCAATCATGGCGCAATGTGCAATTGAAACTGGCCCAAAATCGTTTGAGGTACCTGTACAGCATCGGTCAATGATTCTACACCCCGTTTTTAATTGTTAGTTTGTCCTAAGAAGAAAAATCCTGAAAATAGTAATGTATTTATGCCTGATATTTTCAATGTTCATTTACTTGTTACAATTTCTTCCACGTTATTCCAATTCGTTCAATGCGAACTGTGCATTTGATTCAAAGCAAACATGCTGATGTAAAATCGGATTCTTCAGACGGAGGAGAGGTCGAAATGAGCACCTTTGCGGTGACATTTTTGCGACTAGCATCGCGCAGCTTTTCTTTCCCGTCGTAAAAACACCGTATAAACGCAGTTTAAAGACAAACGCGCATCGTAACTGAATCCCATTTAACCAGTCGGTTGCATTCCTTTTTATACCGCGTCGCCCCACGACGCGCCGCAACCGAGACGACATAACGGACGTTAAGGGAAGGTAATACACCAACGCGGCGTTTGTACCACGACGGAAAACGGCATGTACTTGCTCTACTATCAAAATGTTATTTGCGATATCGTTCGATATTTTCTCGTCGTCCAGCTTTGTAAATTTATACCAAAAGGCAAAACGATACGATTGTTTTTCGCAAATAAGCCGGTGACGTATAGAATAATAAAAAAAAGTCGAAATTCTTTAATAATTCTCAAGGGAAACCGTAATACTCGGGTCACCATGTTTTCAAGAATAAAACTGAAAGATCCGAATTATCGATAGCACTTCCGGTTTATTCACGACCGGAAGTTCGCGTTTTATATTCGACGGTGGCTCGTAAAAATCTTCGAGCCGCNTTTATACCGCGTCGCCCCACGACGCGCCGCAACCGAGACGACATAACGGACGTTAAGGGAAGGTAATACACCAACGCGGCGTTTGTACCACGACGGAAAACGGCATGTACTTGCTCTACTATCAAAATGTTATTTGCGATATCGTTCGATATTTTCTCGTCGTCCAGCTTTGTAAATTTATACCAAAAGGCAAAACGATACGATTGTTTTTCGCAAATAAGCCGGTGACGTATAGAATAATAAAAAAAAGTCGAAATTCTTTAATAATTCTCAAGGGAAACCGTAATACTCGGGTCACCATGTTTTCAAGAATAAAACTGAAAGATCCGAATTATCGATAGCACTTCCGGTTTATTCACGACCGGAAGTTCGCGTTTTATATTCGACGGTGGCTCGTAAAAATCTTCGAGCCGCGTAATCGTGCGGCTTTGATCCGGAAATAAAATTCCCCGCCATCTCTAAACTTTCAGTTCCGCAGCATCGGCGGCTGCATTAGCAAAACACCGTCGCATTGCGTTGAAAAGCGTACACCCGCGTGTTGTTACACCGGAACGTGTACAACGTGACACGTAGGGGAAGTCTACTAACCAAAAGAAAAATCGTCGGCGTGGGACCACTGATGATTTTGTTTACACGCGGAGCCTCTTTTTTCTCGGCATTGCGACATAGAGATGACAGGGTTATCCGTTGCTTTATGTCCCTAACCCGTCTTTCTGTTATCTTCTCAGCGGGCTCTCCCTTTATCCTTTCCTTTTTCGAGACAGAGATTCCCTGAATCAAATTGAATAAACGCTGCGAGCGAAATGGTACGTAATGTGCAGTTACTCTCTTTTCGTTTTGGACGAGCTGTCTTTCGCCGTTATTAAGGGTTTTATTCAATTCTGTTTTTTGTGGGAGGAAAGACAAAAAGTCTAGCGTCTCCATTTCCTACAGCGTTCGGATTTTTCACAGCTCTTCCTATTCATATAAAGCAAAAGTACATAGAAACCAATGAAGCTTATAAAACAAAGGGACTAATAGTGATCTTCCAGGTGATCGAAATATTGTTTCAAAACCGAAAGTGGAGTAAAGAGTGTAAATTTCATGCAAAACTAAAACTCGCAGGCTTCTATATATTGCTATTTCACTTACATAAATATCTCCATTTCATTTATTTCCGTTTTTGAAACAATATGTCGTCGACTAATCAGAAGCTGTTACGATGGTTTCGTATCACTCCTGGAAGATCATTAAAAGCGACAAATCTGCGTTCGATCACTTTTTATTATTTTAATTTGTTTTGTTGCATCAACCATTTGAGGGACATTAGCAACAACGATATTTGTACATAGATAATGTAATTAAATCAGGTTCATTAATGTAATGTTCCTCAAAAAGTTGATCAGGTTGTTGCACGAGTCTTCAAAATCGGTGGCGTTTTTTATATTTTCTTCGGTCTCGAATCTTTTTCTTTCTTGTTCCAATATTGGGCAGGATATAATTATGTATTCTATTGAGTTAGCTTCACTGCAATTTGTGCAGATTGGTTTGTCTTGTTTTTTTGACTAGGTATATATGTGACTGAGGTTTGTATATCTAATTCTCACCGTATTTAGTGCAACTTGTTCTTTCCTTCTGAATGAGAATATAAGAATATTTCATAAATATAATTTCTTATACGATGAATTGATCGAGAGTTTTTGCATGAAATGCACCACTTATCTTTTAGAACTTGAATGGAAATCTTCGCAAACTTCCTATAGTAGACAGGCACATTCAATTCTAGAATATGTAGTTCAGTTTCTTGCTTCGCTGATCAGTTAGCCTTTTCGTTGCCCATTCCAACTTAATTTCAGTGTTACGATTATTCTGGACTAATTCATTATGTTTTTCAATTATTCTATGGGGTTTTACAATTATCAATGATATACTAGGTTATGAATAATTCTCTATGCAGACAATGCCCTCCACTTCTCAATGCAGACAAAACACTCATTGGTCGGTATTCATAGTCCGAACTTATAAAATCGCCTTAAGTATTTGCTTAAGTCCCTGTACAAAACAAGAACTGGAAATATAGGATAGACAATGCTTAAAACGGTCAAGGAATCAAGGGATACAAGATAAGAGATAGAAAATGCTTAAAACGATCTTAGAAATAAATAGCGACTATGAAAACCGACCATGGAGTCCGTCAGAATTATGTATTTATTGGCTGCATTTGGATTTGTTCAAATGATCCTGTTTATAATTATGATTATACCAAGTACTTTTACACTTAAATTTAAGATTTTTCCAAAAGTGGATTTAATCGACTTGTCCAGTTAACGGCTCAATTAATTTTTCTATGTACTTTAGTCCTTTCAAGATTGCAAAAGCTTCGAGAGAATAAATGCTATAGCAATGAGGCAGTTCTAATTTCGAAATTCCTATAGACGTTACAATAGCACACCCAGCACTGATTTCAGTTTTTTATCCGTCCGTATATATAATTAAGTCGATCAGCTTTCCTATCATCGTGATCGTCAAGCTTAACTTCGTCAAAAATGTCAAAAAGTTTCTCTATCCGATCCCGGCGTAATAAGCGTACTGCCATTCTGATGGAAATAGGTGGTTGAAAGTGTCAATCCGAGATTCCGTAGAGTGTAACCCTCGGCCGAAGACAACAGACCTTTTCCATTTAGCAATTTACGGCGCGTCAGTCGGCCCGACAATGCATTTCGCACGGTACAACGCGTTCCTCCTCCCTTACAGGGATGATCGATGCATCGAGTCAATTAAAATGTCGCGACGGACAAAACGATCATCAGCCGTAACAATCGTGGTAGTGATTAAGGCCGGCCGCGCAATTATCGTCGCTACCCGTAGTTGATAGTGCGCCGAGATTAAACCCGTCCAACCGGTGTGCGTCGTCGCTTAGATCGCTTGATTGATTTCTTTTTCTAAGATATTATCGTCGCAAGTAAGACTATGTCATTGAACCATTCAAGATTTTTGACTGAAAATGATCATGCGTTTATATTGACATTCCAATACGAGGGAATCGTTGACATTAGGTATTGTCTGCGTTGATATTGTCGTCGCTTAGATCGCTTGATTGATTTCTTTTTCTAAGATATTATCGTCGCAAGTAAGACTATGTCATTGAACCATTCAAGATTTTTGACTGAAAATGATCATGCATTTATATTGACATTCCAATACGAGGGAATCGTTGACATTAGGTATTGTCTGCGTTGATATTGTCGTCGTTTAGATCACTTGATTGATTTCTTTTTCTAAGATATTATCGTCGCAAGTAAGACTATGTCATTGAACCATTCAAGATTTTTGACTGAAAATGATCATGCATTTATATTGACATTCCAATACGAGGGAATCGTTGACATTAGGTATTGTCTGCGTTGATATTGTCGTCGTTTAGATCACTTGATTGATTTCTTTTTCTAAGATATTATCGTCGCAAGTAAGACTATGTCATTGAACCATTCAAGATTTTTGACTGAAAATGATCATGCATTTATATTGACATTCCAATACGAGGGAATCGTTGACATTAGGTATTGTCTGCGTTGATATTGTCGTCGTTTAGATCACTTGATTGATTTCTTTTTCTAAGATATTATCGTCGCAAGTAAGACTATGTCATTGAACCATTCAAGATTTTTGACTGAAAATGATCATGCATTTATATTGACATTCCAATACGAGGGAATCGTTGACATTAGGTATTGTCTGCGTTGATATTGTCGTCGTTTAGATCACTTGATTGATTTCTTTTTCTAAGATATTATCGTCGCAAGTAAGACTATGTCATTGAACCATTCAAGATTTTTGACTGAAAATGATCATGCATTTATATTGACATTCCAATACGAGGGAATCGTTGACATTAGGTATTGTCTGCGTTGATATTGTCGTCGTTTAGATCACTTGATTGATTGATGTTTCTAAGATATTATCATCGCAAGTAAGAATATTTCATTGAATCATTGAAGATTTTTGACTGAAAATGATCATGCATTTATATTGACATTCCAATACGAGGGAATCGTTGGCATTAGGTAATGTCTGCGTTGTTCTGTCCATTTTCAGCGAACGAACGAGCATCGAATAGACATATTTTTGAGACCGCCATACGTGGGCGAAATAAATTTATAAATTCGGATGGCGTTACGTTAAAAGCGAATGAAGTACCTTCGCCAGGCATTAGCATTATTTCGTTTGGAGCTTGTAATATCCGTAAACGTGTAACCCGGGTAACTCGTGGATGGATCGGGATGTTTAATCAATACTAACGTTTGTTTAATTCCGACGACATATATTTAGCGATAACGAAATAATAAAAAAGTTGTTTAAAGCATCGTATGTCGTCTGAATATATCGGATTCACATTTCTTTTTACGTAACGTCAATCCGTTCCCGTGGCAGTCAGAGATTTTATGATAAAAACCGGGCCGGATTCGCAAAACCACGAGTTAAAACCGTCGTCCTCGTTCCGGTCGGGCGAAATTAAAATTCATACTCGTTCGAATTAATTTTCCTTTCGCTCTAAGATAGATCTTCATCCTTGCATAAATTCACTTCCTCCTTTTACGGGCTTCATTACTTATCGTAATTTTACAGGCTATTATTCATCGTTAATGTCTCGCTGCAGAAACGGTATCAAGGATAATCACTGCAATATTTTGCAATGCTTGGCGTTAAACAACCTAAACTTTTAATTAGCTGCATAAAAACTTCCTTAAGGACGTAGGAGGCAACCCAGATAGACAATATTAAGCAAATTTGCGATAAATTTACTGTCTACTGCATCACGAAATGCAGCAGTATTATGCGCTTTATGCGCTTATATTTGGACCAATCAATGACGCTATGTAATGATTACAAATTGCTTTCACAAGTTTATATCAAATTAACATGTTGTGACTATATTGAGAAAATTGATATGAATTTAACAATGTAAAAATAGTCATCAAAAATATTATAAATGTATTTGCTCGTTGCATGATTACGAGTTGAACTCACGAAATGATACAAAATTTGTGTAAATATATTTATTCACGTAGAATTTGCAGCAAATTGTTCCCAATTTTGGGTAAATTAATTTATCTCATGACGATTATCAAAGTCTATCTGGAAATATCCACTGAAGCTGTGTCTTTTTTTCAAATCATCTTCATATTGCAGCCATTAATTTTTTAGATAATAGTGATTCAACTTATGTTACTATGACTTTTTTAATTAAGCTTCAAATGGAATTCAACAAAAATGTTTAAACGAGGGAATAAAATCTGAAAAAGCTCGCGTAGTAAAGTGTAACTCTTTGCGAGCTACAGTTGCGAGTTAGAGCGGCGAAGAAAACTATGGGAACACTTTAGAGTGCTATTAATTAGGCCCTTCCACTAAAATTACGCCTGGAGCCTGTGGTTGAATCGTTTTACGACGTAGCAACAGAATATTCTTGGCAGACTCGACGTAGTATAACACTTGTGAAGTTGCTAAAACCTTCCTTTCGCCTTCGTCTTTCATCACTTATTTAATACAGCTATTTTACTTATCTCATAATTTGCTTAATTATTGTTTGCCTGACACGTGTTCATTTGACAGTAACTTGGGTATTCTGAATCTAATTCAGATTTGACGATATAATTCAAGAGCTGCAAACAATGTGAGTACTGATACGATTTATTGCCATTAAGTGAATTTCGCACATTTCTCACTTATCATATGTGAATATCAAAAGAGACTAGTTTCACAATTTTCTTTATATCATGATGTGAATTAAAAGAAGTAAGATGCAATTATTTTGATTTAAGTAATAAATAAAAGATTCGCGGAGATTTTTGACTCATATATTTGCCCATAATTATGAAAGTGANGAAATGCAGCAGTATTATGCGCTTTATGCGCTTATATTTGGACCAATCAATGACGCTATGTAATGATTACAAATTGCTTTCACAAGTTTATATCAAATTAACATGTTGTGACTATATTGAGAAAATTGATATGAATTTAACAATGTAAAAATAGTCATCAAAAATATTATAAATGTATTTGCTCGTTGCATGATTACGAGTTGAACTCACGAAATGATACAAAATTTGTGTAAATATATTTATTCACGTAGAATTTGCAGCAAATTGTTCCCAATTTTGGGTAAATTAATTTATCTCATGACGATTATCAAAGTCTATCTGGAAATATCCACTGAAGCTGTGTCTTTTTTTCAAATCATCTTCATATTGCAGCCATTAATTTTTTAGATAATAGTGATTCAACTTATGTTACTATGACTTTTTTAATTAAGCTTCAAATGGAATTCAACAAAAATGTTTAAACGAGGGAATAAAATCTGAAAAAGCTCGCGTAGTAAAGTGTAACTCTTTGCGAGCTACAGTTGCGAGTTAGAGCGGCGAAGAAAACTATGGGAACACTTTAGAGTGCTATTAATTAGGCCCTTCCACTAAAATTACGCCTGGAGCCTGTGGTTGAATCGTTTTACGACGTAGCAACAGAATATTCTTGGCAGACTCGACGTAGTATAACACTTGTGAAGTTGCTAAAACCTTCCTTTCGCCTTCGTCTTTCATCACTTATTTAATACAGCTATTTTACTTATCTCATAATTTGCTTAATTATTGTTTGCCTGACACGTGTTCATTTGACAGTAACTTGGGTATTCTGAATCTAATTCAGATTTGACGATATAATTCAAGAGCTGCAAACAATGTGAGTACTGATACGATTTATTGCCATTAAGTGAATTTCGCACATTTCTCACTTATCATATGTGAATATCAAAAGAGACTAGTTTCACAATTTTCTTTATATCATGATGTGAATTAAAAGAAGTAAGATGCAATTATTTTGATTTAAGTAATAAATAAAAGATTCGCGGAGATTTTTGACTCATATATTTGCCCATAATTATGAAAGTGATCTAATTGTAAGCCAAAAATTAAAAAAAATGAGTTTATCAATTATTTCACACTACATTATTTTAAACTAAATTAATACAATGTAATTTTCACGATATTGTCAAAAATGAACCATTAGATAGTAATTGTTATTCCAACACTATATGGAATTCACGTAATCCCTTAAATATCACGAAACAAGAAATATATGACTTAGACCACTTTCATAATTATGGGCACATATGTCATTAGCAAAATGAATAACGTGAATAGGAATATCGTTTATTAAGCAACTGCGATAAATACAAGCTCAAAGGCGAAGCTCAATTTATTACAGCCATTGAGACTCGTTTCCGAAATGGCGACTGGCATTCGGTCTATTTCCGGTTTCGCAGCGGGCGAACCACGAACGAGAAGACGGTTTAATAACGAGCATATTACTCGGGAAACGCATCGTGCGGACGTGTTTACTCAGGATTTGTTAGCGCTTCCTTGCGATTCGGTCGCTTTTATGGGTGGAACAGCAGCCGCGGCAGTGTTCCGCGGGTTCGATACATGTTTTATCACGCTTCGGATTACTTTGGAGCCACCCGAACGTTTTCTGGACCGAACGGAACGCGTTTAACGTTTAATCATTTATTCATTTCGCGCGCGGGACGGGAAAGATTCCCGGCCTCCCCCTTCTCTATCCTGCCGCCTTGCGTTGAATGGAGAAAAGGAATTCGTAACGAAAAGCTCTGACAGAAATACAAGCTCTGCAACGCCTGTCAGTGCAACGCGCCGCGGCGTCCCGTTAATATTTGCTTTGAATATTTCATCGCTTATTTTCGCACGCGTTCCCCCCATTGTCCAGTTTTGCGGATCTTCAGGCTTTGTTCTTCAGATAGAATTTAGAATTCCTTGTTTGCAGACTAAGATTTGATAAGAATTGATACTTAAATGAATCCGAATAATTGTTTTAAGGCAGTCGCTTGGTTTTATATATTAAATGTAATTTGCGTGAAATCATGTCTCAAATATCATATAGTATGTATAGTTATTATAATCGAGGCTCAGGAATTCTTATCAATTTTTTCTAAACTCGGAAGATAATAAGATATAATCGATTCGCCGATAATGAGATTGAAAAATCTGAAAATAAAAGTATTATAGAATTTGCTAATCAGCGGCAGAGTGTATGGCACGAGTTAATCAAAACTGTTTTCTTTTTCTCGAAGATAAGAAAATCAATTATAAAGTTAAGGTTTAATGAGATAACGAAAAGGGGGATTAAACGAAGACAAGAAAAGTTAGTGAACATTGTCTTAACTTTCAAGCTGGACTTTGGGGCACTTCAACGAAAAGTTTTTAATCTCCAAACGAAAATACAGTTTCGGTGTTCATTTTTGTAGTTAGAAAAAATAATTTAGTAACAACAAAAACAGTTTAATTATTTTATTTATTCGTCATGCATCTCGGTTAATATTTTCCAAGATAGAACAAAACCTCGATATTGCAATCCTCCATTATTTTTCATAAACTCTTTAATCAAGTATCATTTTTATCACTGAAATGGAACTATTCTATCCTTCATCATTTTCATCAACTTTTCCACTACGAAATCTTAAGTCTCCCAGCGGCTTCCTTCCACAACGAAACAGGGAATAAAAAGGAATGTACAAAAAAGGTTCGGCTGGAACGTTATGGGTAAATAATTCAGCCAGAGATATATGAACACCGTGTGATCGTTGATCGTGATAGCCAAGCAATACCATAACAGCGCCCGGTTTCGACTAGTTTCTCGCGAAAACGCCATATTTATACTTTCCCGAGCGAGCGAGGTATTCCTCATGGGAAGGATTATAGAGTTACCAGGCTCTCGACTACAATAAGCAAGTCGTACACTCTCGCCCATAAGTCTTAGAGCAAATTACCAATTTCCAATCTAATAGCTTCTAACTATTCAATAATCTGACAGAAATTATTTCATGTGAAATGCATACTATTTGTAGCTTGATAAATCGGTGTACATTTTATTTGAAANAAGGAATTCGTAACGAAAAGCTCTGACAGAAATACAAGCTCTGCAACGCCTGTCAGTGCAACGCGCCGCGGCGTCCCGTTAATATTTGCTTTGAATATTTCATCGCTTATTTTCGCACGCGTTCCCCCCATTGTCCAGTTTTGCGGATCTTCAGGCTTTGTTCTTCAGATAGAATTTAGAATTCCTTGTTTGCAGACTAAGATTTGATAAGAATTGATACTTAAATGAATCCGAATAATTGTTTTAAGGCAGTCGCTTGGTTTTATATATTAAATGTAATTTGCGTGAAATCATGTCTCAAATATCATATAGTATGTATAGTTATTATAATCGAGGCTCAGGAATTCTTATCAATTTTTTCTAAACTCGGAAGATAATAAGATATAATCGATTCGCCGATAATGAGATTGAAAAATCTGAAAATAAAAGTATTATAGAATTTGCTAATCAGCGGCAGAGTGTATGGCACGAGTTAATCAAAACTGTTTTCTTTTTCTCGAAGATAAGAAAATCAATTATAAAGTTAAGGTTTAATGAGATAACGAAAAGGGGGATTAAACGAAGACAAGAAAAGTTAGTGAACATTGTCTTAACTTTCAAGCTGGACTTTGGGGCACTTCAACGAAAAGTTTTTAATCTCCAAACGAAAATACAGTTTCGGTGTTCATTTTTGTAGTTAGAAAAAATAATTTAGTAACAACAAAAACAGTTTAATTATTTTATTTATTCGTCATGCATCTCGGTTAATATTTTCCAAGATAGAACAAAACCTCGATATTGCAATCCTCCATTATTTTTCATAAACTCTTTAATCAAGTATCATTTTTATCACTGAAATGGAACTATTCTATCCTTCATCATTTTCATCAACTTTTCCACTACGAAATCTTAAGTCTCCCAGCGGCTTCCTTCCACAACGAAACAGGGAATAAAAAGGAATGTACAAAAAAGGTTCGGCTGGAACGTTATGGGTAAATAATTCAGCCAGAGATATATGAACACCGTGTGATCGTTGATCGTGATAGCCAAGCAATACCATAACAGCGCCCGGTTTCGACTAGTTTCTCGCGAAAACGCCATATTTATACTTTCCCGAGCGAGCGAGGTATTCCTCATGGGAAGGATTATAGAGTTACCAGGCTCTCGACTACAATAAGCAAGTCGTACACTCTCGCCCATAAGTCTTAGAGCAAATTACCAATTTCCAATCTAATAGCTTCTAACTATTCAATAATCTGACAGAAATTATTTCATGTGAAATGCATACTATTTGTAGCTTGATAAATCGGTGTACATTTTATTTGAAACGTCTATTCATAAAAATTTCTTAATCATGAATGCTCAACAAGAATTGCCTTACTAATGACTGCATGATTTTTTTGGTTAAATTGCTCACTGAGGATTTTTCGAAATTCTGAAAATGAAATTGGAGTACAGTATGTTTCTCTATCTTGAATATTTTTTTAATCGAGATATCAAACTTGTTTAATACCAGAATGTCACATCATAAAAATATTAAATAGCCTAAAGGCTGAGATACAGTGATTCCTATTAATATCCGGACACACTTCCAAACAGTATAAGTTTTTTAATATTGAGCCAGCTAACTTAATTTTTTGTGGGCTTTTAAAAGGCTTAGTTTATTATGTAATGTATAACAAATAATTAAAATAAATTACTATTGGTCAAAATCTCTAAGAAAAAAGAAAAGATCATGATGTTTAACTTTTTTATTGGAAACTCTAGTAAAAATTTCAAACGTTGGTAAATCTAAATGTGTTATATGATTGTGTAAAGTTTTATAAAAATCCGTGAATATAACTTACTTAGATCTGAAAAACGAGACACTTTCAATTTTTATTACAGACCCTAATAAAAAAGTTAAAAACAATGTCCTTTACTATTTTCTTCGCGATTTCAATGAATACCATTTTTTTTTTTAATTTTTTGTTAGACATTCTATAATAAACTAAGCTTTTTAAAATTCCACAGAAGATAAGGTTCTTTGATCCAATACTAAAAATGTTATTCCGTTTCGAAATGTGTCCGAATATTAATGGAAGTCACTGTACATACTAATTGTAACTTGATAAATCGGTGTACATTTTATTTGAAACGTCTATTCATTAAAATTTCTTAATCCCCAAGCAAAATTAATCATCAATCTCCAGCAAGGACTGCCCTACTAATGATTGCATGATTTTCTTAGGGTAATTTCCTATCATGTTATAACTGCTCACTAAGGTGAGGATTTTTCAAAATTCTTGAATAAAAATGAAGTAAAGTATGTTTGTCTGTCTTGGATATTTTTTTAATCTAACGAGATATCAAAATTGTTCTGATACCAGAATGTCACTTCATAAGAATACTTACTTTTATAATAATTTTTATAATATAACATTTATTTCCCACCCTAAAGGCTAAGACTTATGAACGGGGATGTACGTAAATGTTAGCGGTGTTTCTGTCACGGCGACGTGGTTTGCTAGGCTTTCTGTTTCACGTTTACCCGTTTTTACCCATCGTTGTGAACAATCAAACCTAACTGCCACGATTTAGTCCTTTTTACTGCTGTTTAGAGACGTTATATTTTCACCTCGCGTATCCCGTTAACGGCCGCGAGAAACCTGGAAGACAGTGCCTCGATATAATTGCTAGGGAAACGATGGCGTTTGTACGATTCGTGAATCGAGAACGGGAGAACACTATATTCGTTGAAAGTACGAGCATCAACTTTGACTTATTGTTCGCAGCAGAATCTCATTGAAATTTTTCTGCACGCACGAAATACTGAATAACAACAAACGCTAATGGCGGCTCGATTGCTTCGAAATTGGGCTGTGAAATAGCCAATTACGAATACATTGATAATTATGTTAATATGTAATTACCCGCATGAAATACGCCGACAGATCGGTGAATTATGATGGTAAAATAGTTATCCTTTAATTACTTTCGATATAAACAAACAATGATTGCGCAATTTCGGTGGATAACAGTTAAGGTACAAAATCGTTCCACGTTTATGAATTCCTGCGTTTCTAAATGGACTGAGCAAATGATACACGAAAACAAGAAAATTAATAAACATTATAATAATTAGAAACGAGAAGATAAATAAAAAAAATGAATAGAATAAAACGTAGCAATTCATTAAGCTTATCTAATCTACCGTCGCCGGGATTAATTATTCGCGTGAAAAGCAATTAGTTATGAAGGCGAAGAAGCATTACACGCGTTCACGGACGATCACGGGAATGAACGAAGATGCGCGCCACGCGTATTTCCCTGTTCAAACCCCGGGCCGCCGGTGACGTAATGACGGTTAATTGCGACCGATTGTTAATACGAAGCTTTCCAGTAAAACGAGGAAGAGGCAACGCGGAAACAATGGCTCTCAATTAAATTCCTCTCTTATCCGTAGTGTCTATCTTGCGATAGAAGTGCCGGAACAGGAACGCCGCCGCCGCGGCGCTCTTCGCACAGTTCACCCGTGTCATCCCGGTTCCTCCTGCTTTTCGGATACTCGTTACGCAATCGTTCAAGCATAACGGACATACCATTCGTCAAGAAAAATTTCCACATTAACTATAGAGTAATAGGATATTTTTTTAAATTACTGTCAGTCTTGTTTAAGAAAAATAATTGGGATATCGTCTAAAAAACGTTGCAAGATGTTTCGCGGAATAAATCCCGGTAAAGAGATGCCTCGTTAATTTCTTTTAAGGTCGAGCAATTTATAAAGGCACAGGTGTTGCCACGGCGCGATATAAAAATTGATTCCGCGATAATGTAAACCGATTAGCCGCGTTTACAAGTTCCCGGGCCATTAAGGAGCGCGGGCAGCGAGGTATTTTATCAGTTCTACGAGCGTCGGCAAACCGAAAGCTTATTTGTCTTTATCGATTTTGCTGGACGTGAGTTATTATGGTTGCCAATGGAAACTGTGTGTGCAAGCTTGGCCGGTCGGACCGTGGAGAATCGCCACGAAAATTCGTTCTTACGTATCTCCTTTTACTCCTCCCCGTGGCTTCTTTCATACTCTTCTCGTTCGCTGTTATGTCTCCAGACGTCTTCCTTGCAGGAAACATTGAACGTCTCTAAGTTCCGGGCACGTCTCGCCGTTAATCCTGATAACTCTCCTCGTGCTTGAGTCGTTCGTCCTGACCCTGGGGTCAGCAGATCGCCCGAATTTTTGTCTCGTTTCGGCCGGGACTCATTCGACGCTCGCGTGGGAAATTCCGATTGGAACCGAGTCAGAATTGACGCCGGACCCGGCAGGATTAAGGCTGCATCGACTTTTTAACAGGTCTTCGATTCGAAATTAATTGGAAACTCGAAACGCGATGGAATCGATGGCGAATCCGCTCCGTGAGAAGAAGCAGAAACGAGCGTCGGCTTGCGGTGTCGCAAGGGTCCATTGTAAAGGAACGCGGCGGAATTACAATCGTCCCGTTCGTTCGGGTCGAGCATTCGGTAATAACTTGTCGCCTCGTCGACGCCTTTCCTCGCGGAAGAAAGATGGAACACAGAGAAATGCGTGGTTAACGCACTTACGCGCCCGTAAAGCCGACATGACGGGGCGAAAAGAAAGGGAGAATCGTGGTTACGAAACCGCACGATAGTTGCGTCGCCTTTGTCGGCTGGAATTCGCATTACTCTCGCGGCTTAATGAAATTTTTGCACGCCGCGCGGCCATTTCGCAATTCGTTGCGATTAACTGAGAAAAAATCAGCTTAAACAAGGAGAAAATAACGGGATGGAGTTCTAGCCGTGGAAAGAAATTATGCGTTTTCTAATTTTTATTCGATTGAAGAGTCTGAGAAAAATTTGAAGGCTTTTTGTCTGTCACAGGCACGCATTGTTCAATCGTATATATGAAACGAAATCGGGAATCCTGCGTTTAATAATTATTTAAAGCACTCTTCACACATATAAAATGATCAGTTATCGATGCATTGAATTATTTGAAATTATTCGAACCAATATTAAACTGTCAACAGGCACTCGATACAAAAATCAAAAGGAAAGGGTTTCATTGTTGTGGATCCTTTCTCAAAAAAGCAAATAGTTGATATTTTTAAGACAAATTAAAGTAATTTTTGATGGGTAACGTGAAATTCGATTTGACGGTATTTTTTAGATAAAAATCTCAATGCGGAATATTCCGACTGGGTACAGGTACCTTAAACGATTTTGGACCAGACGATTTCAATTGCACATGGTGAAACTGTCTGGTCCAAAATCGTTTGACATTTATACGTTTGACTCCCATAGTATTTCCGCTGTCGTTCAACAATTATTTTAACAAATTTTAATGAAAGAATTTTCGTAAATAATTTGTAGAACAAGCGTCGAGATCGAAATGA
>SMSR01013326.1:0-10195 GCA_019453355.1 Ceratina japonica | reverse complement strand
AAAAATTTGATAGTCTATAACAGTATACCAGGATACCTAAAAAAAATTCCATGCGAAATTTTCAAGCACGACGAACTTCATTTTCAATTCTAATACTGTCCAAACATTTTATTTCATATTATCATATATATTGTGTCTGTGTTAAAGTTTTATAAATTCTCAGTCTAACATTTTAGTATCATCGATCATTATAATAATAGTAATAATACTTTAGACAGAAGTCTATTATAACGTACAATAAATAATCTAAACAATACAAATAAAAGATGTAGATAAATAGTAAATAAAACATGTATATATCATCAAATTTTTAAAGGACATAGAGTGATTGATCTAACGGATAAAATATATAAACGATAGAAGATTGTAATTAGAGAGAGGACCCTGTGAATAATTGAGATTTAATGTCGTTTCTCTTTTTACAGGTGAGACTTTCAAATAGTTGTAAATAAAAGCATAAAGAATAAAATAAGAAAAACTCTTTTTACAGAGAAACTCAGTTCTGTAATTATTCCACTCGCCTTTACCTAAACATTGTGAGATNAACGAAAAGACAAATTTAATCTTGTACCTTTTCACCTTCAGATAAGTTTTAAAGGAATCATTCTCCAAAAAAGTATTTTGATTAGTGTAGCTTCTATTTATCCTTCTCATAGCCGTCATTTCATTTCATTTCATTTTATTTTTTCTTTTTTTTTGTGTTTTTTTTTCACTCATGAAGTTTTCGGGGTATGTAAATCTTTCTTTTCTTTTTTCGTTCTGCTCTTTATATCACCAGTACTTGTAAAGGGCCAATGGACCCGTAAATAAATAAATAAATAAATAAATAAATAAATAAATAAATAATTAACGAAAAGACAAATTTAATCTTGTACCTTTTCACCTTCAGATAAGTTTTAAAGGAATCATTCTCCAAAAAAGTATTTTGATTAGTGTAGCTTCTATTTATCCTTCTCATAGCCGTCATTTCATTTCATTTCATTTTATTTTTTCTTTTTTTTTGTGTTTTTTTTTCACTCATGAAGTTTTCGGGGTATGTAAATCTTTCTTTTCTTTTTTCGTTCTGCTCTTTATATCACCAGTACTTGTAAAGGGCCAATGGACCCGTAAATAAATAAATAAATAAATAAATAAATAAATAAATAAATAATTAACGAAAAGACAAATTTAATCTTGTACCTTTTCACCTTCAGATAAGTTTTAAAGGAATCATTCTCCAAAAAAGTATTTTGATTAGTGTAGCTTCTATTTATCCTTCTCATAGCCGTCATTTCATTTCATTTCATTTTATTTTTTCTTTTTTTTTGTGTTTTTTTTTCACTCATGAAGTTTTCGGGGTATGTAAATCTTTCTTTTCTTTTTTCGTTCTGCTCTTTATATCACCAGTACTTGTAAAGGGCCAATGGACCCGTAAATAAATAAATAAATAAATAAATAAATAAATAAATAAATAATTAACGAAAAGACAAATTTAATCTTGTACCTTTTCACCTTCAGATAAGTTTTAAAGGAATCATTCTCCAAAAAAGTATTTTGATTAGTGTAGCTTCTATTTATCCTTCTCATAGCCGTCATTTCATTTCATTTCATTTTATTTTTTCTTTTTTTTTGTGTTTTTTTTTCACTCATGAAGTTTTCGGGGTATGTAAATCTTTCTTTTCTTTTTTCGTTCTGCTCTTTATATCACCAGTACTTGTAAAGGGCCAATGGACCCGTAAATAAATAAATAAATAAATAAATAAATAAATAAATAAATAATTAACGAAAAGACAAATTTAATCTTGTACCTTTTCACCTTCAGATAAGTTTTAAAGGAATCATTCTCCAAAAAAGTATTTTGATTAGTGTAGCTTCTATTTATCCTTCTCATAGCCGTCATTTCATTTCATTTCATTTTATTTTTTCTTTTTTTTTGTGTTTTTTTTTCACTCATGAAGTTTTCGGGGTATGTAAATCTTTCTTTTCTTTTTTCGTTCTGCTCTTTATATCACCAGTACTTGTAAAGGGCCAATGGACCCGTAAATAAATAAATAAATAAATAAATAAATAAATAAATAAATAATTAACGAAAAGACAAATTTAATCTTGTACCTTTTCACCTTCAGATAAGTTTTAAAGGAATCATTCTCCAAAAAAGTATTTTGATTAGTGTAGCTTCTATTTATCCTTCTCATAGCCGTCATTTCATTTCATTTCATTTTATTTTTTCTTTTTTTTTGTGTTTTTTTTTCACTCATGAAGTTTTCGGGGTATGTAAATCTTTCTTTTCTTTTTTCGTTCTGCTCTTTATATCACCAGTACTTGTAAAGGGCCAATGGACCCGTAAATAAATAAATAAATAAATAAATAAATAAATAAATAAATAATTAACGAAAAGACAAATTTAATCTTGTACCTTTTCACCTTCAGATAAGTTTTAAAGGAATCATTCTCCAAAAAAGTATTTTGATTAGTGTAGCTTCTATTTATCCTTCTCATAGCCGTCATTTCATTTCATTTCATTTTATTTTTTCTTTTTTTTTGTGTTTTTTTTTCACTCATGAAGTTTTCGGGGTATGTAAATCTTTCTTTTCTTTTTTCGTTCTGCTCTTTATATCACCAGTACTTGTAAAGGGCCAATGGACCCGTAAATAAATAAATAAATAAATAAATAAATAAATA
This sequence comes from Ceratina japonica, assembly GCA_019453355.1. Taxonomy (NCBI): domain Eukaryota; kingdom Metazoa; phylum Arthropoda; class Insecta; order Hymenoptera; family Apidae; genus Ceratina; species Ceratina japonica. The sequence continues at coordinate 7,534 of SMSR01013326.1, read as the reverse complement.
AATAAATAATTAACGAAAAGACAAATTTAATCTTGTACCTTTTCACCTTCAGATAAGTTTTAAAGGAATCATTCTCCAAAAAAGTATTTTGATTAGTGTAGCTTCTATTTATCCTTCTCATAGCCGTCATTTCATTTCATTTCATTTTATTTTTTCTTTTTTTTTGTGTTTTTTTTTCACTCATGAAGTTTTCGGGGTATGTAAATCTTTCTTTTCTTTTTTCGTTCTGCTCTTTATATCACCAGTACTTGTAAAGGGCCAATGGACCCGTAAATAAATAAATAAATAAATAAATAAATAAATAAATAAATAATTAACGAAAAGACAAATTTAATCTTGTACCTTTTCACCTTCAGATAAGTTTTAAAGGAATCATTCTCCAAAAAAGTATTTTGATTAGTGTAGCTTCTATTTATCCTTCTCATAGCCGTCATTTCATTTCATTTCATTTTATTTTTTCTTTTTTTTTGTGTTTTTTTTTCACTCATGAAGTTTTCGGGGTATGTAAATCTTTCTTTTCTTTTTTCGTTCTGCTCTTTATATCACCAGTACTTGTAAAGGGCCAATGGACCCGTAAATAAATAAATAAATAAATAAATAAATAAATAAATAAATAATTAACGAAAAGACAAATTTAATCTTGTACCTTTTCACCTTCAGATAAGTTTTAAAGGAATCATTCTCCAAAAAAGTATTTTGATTAGTGTAGCTTCTATTTATCCTTCTCATAGCCGTCATTTCATTTCATTTCATTTTATTTTTTCTTTTTTTTTGTGTTTTTTTTTCACTCATGAAGTTTTCGGGGTATGTAAATCTTTCTTTTCTTTTTTCGTTCTGCTCTTTATATCACCAGTACTTGTAAAGGGCCAATGGACCCGTAAATAAATAAATAAATAAATAAATAAATAAATAAATAAATAATTAACGAAAAGACAAATTTAATCTTGTACCTTTTCACCTTCAGATAAGTTTTAAAGGAATCATTCTCCAAAAAAGTATTTTGATTAGTGTAGCTTCTATTTATCCTTCTCATAGCCGTCATTTCATTTCATTTCATTTTATTTTTTCTTTTTTTTTGTGTTTTTTTTTCACTCATGAAGTTTTCGGGGTATGTAAATCTTTCTTTTCTTTTTTCGTTCTGCTCTTTATATCACCAGTACTTGTAAAGGGCCAATGGACCCGTAAATAAATAAATAAATAAATAAATAAATAAATAAATAAATAATTAACGAAAAGACAAATTTAATCTTGTACCTTTTCACCTTCAGATAAGTTTTAAAGGAATCATTCTCCAAAAAAGTATTTTGATTAGTGTAGCTTCTATTTATCCTTCTCATAGCCGTCATTTCATTTCATTTCATTTTATTTTTTCTTTTTTTTTGTGTTTTTTTTTCACTCATGAAGTTTTCGGGGTATGTAAATCTTTCTTTTCTTTTTTCGTTCTGCTCTTTATATCACCAGTACTTGTAAAGGGCCAATGGACCCGTAAATAAATAAATAAATAAATAAATAAATAAATAAATAAATAATTAACGAAAAGACAAATTTAATCTTGTACCTTTTCACCTTCAGATAAGTTTTAAAGGAATCATTCTCCAAAAAAGTATTTTGATTAGTGTAGCTTCTATTTATCCTTCTCATAGCCGTCATTTCATTTCATTTCATTTTATTTTTTCTTTTTTTTTGTGTTTTTTTTTCACTCATGAAGTTTTCGGGGTATGTAAATCTTTCTTTTCTTTTTTCGTTCTGCTCTTTATATCACCAGTACTTGTAAAGGGCCAATGGACCCGTAAATAAATAAATAAATAAATAAATAAATAAATAAATAAATAATTAACGAAAAGACAAATTTAATCTTGTACCTTTTCACCTTCAGATAAGTTTTAAAGGAATCATTCTCCAAAAAAGTATTTTGATTAGTGTAGCTTCTATTTATCCTTCTCATAGCCGTCATTTCATTTCATTTCATTTTATTTTTTCTTTTTTTTTGTGTTTTTTTTTCACTCATGAAGTTTTCGGGGTATGTAAATCTTTCTTTTCTTTTTTCGTTCTGCTCTTTATATCACCAGTACTTGTAAAGGGCCAATGGACCCGTAAATAAATAAATAAATAAATAAATAAATAAATAAATAAATAATTAACGAAAAGACAAATTTAATCTTGTACCTTTTCACCTTCAGATAAGTTTTAAAGGAATCATTCTCCAAAAAAGTATTTTGATTAGTGTAGCTTCTATTTATCCTTCTCATAGCCGTCATTTCATTTCATTTCATTTTATTTTTTCTTTTTTTTTGTGTTTTTTTTTCACTCATGAAGTTTTCGGGGTATGTAAATCTTTCTTTTCTTTTTTCGTTCTGCTCTTTATATCACCAGTACTTGTAAAGGGCCAATGGACCCGTAAATAAATAAATAAATAAATAAATAAATAAATAAATAAATAATTAACGAAAAGACAAATTTAATCTTGTACCTTTTCACCTTCAGATAAGTTTTAAAGGAATCATTCTCCAAAAAAGTATTTTGATTAGTGTAGCTTCTATTTATCCTTCTCATAGCCGTCATTTCATTTCATTTCATTTTATTTTTTCTTTTTTTTTGTGTTTTTTTTTCACTCATGAAGTTTTCGGGGTATGTAAATCTTTCTTTTCTTTTTTCGTTCTGCTCTTTATATCACCAGTACTTGTAAAGGGCCAATGGACCCGTAAATAAATAAATAAATAAATAAATAAATAAATAAATAAATAATTAACGAAAAGACAAATTTAATCTTGTACCTTTTCACCTTCAGATAAGTTTTAAAGGAATCATTCTCCAAAAAAGTATTTTGATTAGTGTAGCTTCTATTTATCCTTCTCATAGCCGTCATTTCATTTCATTTCATTTTATTTTTTCTTTTTTTTTGTGTTTTTTTTTCACTCATGAAGTTTTCGGGGTATGTAAATCTTTCTTTTCTTTTTTCGTTCTGCTCTTTATATCACCAGTACTTGTAAAGGGCCAATGGACCCGTAAATAAATAAATAAATAAATAAATAAATAAATAAATAAATAATTAACGAAAAGACAAATTTAATCTTGTACCTTTTCACCTTCAGATAAGTTTTAAAGGAATCATTCTCCAAAAAAGTATTTTGATTAGTGTAGCTTCTATTTATCCTTCTCATAGCCGTCATTTCATTTCATTTCATTTTATTTTTTCTTTTTTTTTGTGTTTTTTTTTCACTCATGAAGTTTTCGGGGTATGTAAATCTTTCTTTTCTTTTTTCGTTCTGCTCTTTATATCACCAGTACTTGTAAAGGGCCAATGGACCCGTAAATAAATAAATAAATAAATAAATAAATAAATAAATAAATAATTAACGAAAAGACAAATTTAATCTTGTACCTTTTCACCTTCAGATAAGTTTTAAAGGAATCATTCTCCAAAAAAGTATTTTGATTAGTGTAGCTTCTATTTATCCTTCTCATAGCCGTCATTTCATTTCATTTCATTTTATTTTTTCTTTTTTTTTGTGTTTTTTTTTCACTCATGAAGTTTTCGGGGTATGTAAATCTTTCTTTTCTTTTTTCGTTCTGCTCTTTATATCACCAGTACTTGTAAAGGGCCAATGGACCCGTAAATAAATAAATAAATAAATAAATAAATAAATAAATAAATAATTAACGAAAAGACAAATTTAATCTTGTACCTTTTCACCTTCAGATAAGTTTTAAAGGAATCATTCTCCAAAAAAGTATTTTGATTAGTGTAGCTTCTATTTATCCTTCTCATAGCCGTCATTTCATTTCATTTCATTTTATTTTTTCTTTTTTTTTGTGTTTTTTTTTCACTCATGAAGTTTTCGGGGTATGTAAATCTTTCTTTTCTTTTTTCGTTCTGCTCTTTATATCACCAGTACTTGTAAAGGGCCAATGGACCCGTAAATAAATAAATAAATAAATAAATAAATAAATAAATAAATAATTAACGAAAAGACAAATTTAATCTTGTACCTTTTCACCTTCAGATAAGTTTTAAAGGAATCATTCTCCAAAAAAGTATTTTGATTAGTGTAGCTTCTATTTATCCTTCTCATAGCCGTCATTTCATTTCATTTCATTTTATTTTTTCTTTTTTTTTGTGTTTTTTTTTCACTCATGAAGTTTTCGGGGTATGTAAATCTTTCTTTTCTTTTTTCGTTCTGCTCTTTATATCACCAGTACTTGTAAAGGGCCAATGGACCCGTAAATAAATAAATAAATAAATAAATAAATAAATAAATAAATAATTAACGAAAAGACAAATTTAATCTTGTACCTTTTCACCTTCAGATAAGTTTTAAAGGAATCATTCTCCAAAAAAGTATTTTGATTAGTGTAGCTTCTATTTATCCTTCTCATAGCCGTCATTTCATTTCATTTCATTTTATTTTTTCTTTTTTTTTGTGTTTTTTTTTCACTCATGAAGTTTTCGGGGTATGTAAATCTTTCTTTTCTTTTTTCGTTCTGCTCTTTATATCACCAGTACTTGTAAAGGGCCAATGGACCCGTAAATAAATAAATAAATAAATAAATAAATAAATAAATAAATAATTAACGAAAAGACAAATTTAATCTTGTACCTTTTCACCTTCAGATAAGTTTTAAAGGAATCATTCTCCAAAAAAGTATTTTGATTAGTGTAGCTTCTATTTATCCTTCTCATAGCCGTCATTTCATTTCATTTCATTTTATTTTTTCTTTTTTTTTGTGTTTTTTTTTCACTCATGAAGTTTTCGGGGTATGTAAATCTTTCTTTTCTTTTTTCGTTCTGCTCTTTATATCACCAGTACTTGTAAAGGGCCAATGGACCCGTAAATAAATAAATAAATAAATAAATAAATAAATAAATAAATAATTAACGAAAAGACAAATTTAATCTTGTACCTTTTCACCTTCAGATAAGTTTTAAAGGAATCATTCTCCAAAAAAGTATTTTGATTAGTGTAGCTTCTATTTATCCTTCTCATAGCCGTCATTTCATTTCATTTCATTTTATTTTTTCTTTTTTTTTGTGTTTTTTTTTCACTCATGAAGTTTTCGGGGTATGTAAATCTTTCTTTTCTTTTTTCGTTCTGCTCTTTATATCACCAGTACTTGTAAAGGGCCAATGGACCCGTAAATAAATAAATAAATAAATAAATAAATAAATAAATAAATAATTAACGAAAAGACAAATTTAATCTTGTACCTTTTCACCTTCAGATAAGTTTTAAAGGAATCATTCTCCAAAAAAGTATTTTGATTAGTGTAGCTTCTATTTATCCTTCTCATAGCCGTCATTTCATTTCATTTCATTTTATTTTTTCTTTTTTTTTGTGTTTTTTTTTCACTCATGAAGTTTTCGGGGTATGTAAATCTTTCTTTTCTTTTTTCGTTCTGCTCTTTATATCACCAGTACTTGTAAAGGGCCAATGGACCCGTAAATAAATAAATAAATAAATAAATAAATAAATAAATAAATAATTAACGAAAAGACAAATTTAATCTTGTACCTTTTCACCTTCAGATAAGTTTTAAAGGAATCATTCTCCAAAAAAGTATTTTGATTAGTGTAGCTTCTATTTATCCTTCTCATAGCCGTCATTTCATTTCATTTCATTTTATTTTTTCTTTTTTTTTGTGTTTTTTTTTCACTCATGAAGTTTTCGGGGTATGTAAATCTTTCTTTTCTTTTTTCGTTCTGCTCTTTATATCACCAGTACTTGTAAAGGGCCAATGGACCCGTAAATAAATAAATAAATAAATAAATAAATAAATAAATAAATAATTAACGAAAAGACAAATTTAATCTTGTACCTTTTCACCTTCAGATAAGTTTTAAAGGAATCATTCTCCAAAAAAGTATTTTGATTAGTGTAGCTTCTATTTATCCTTCTCATAGCCGTCATTTCATTTCATTTCATTTTATTTTTTCTTTTTTTTTGTGTTTTTTTTTCACTCATGAAGTTTTCGGGGTATGTAAATCTTTCTTTTCTTTTTTCGTTCTGCTCTTTATATCACCAGTACTTGTAAAGGGCCAATGGACCCGTAAATAAATAAATAAATAAATAAATAAATAAATAAATAAATAATTAACGAAAAGACAAATTTAATCTTGTACCTTTTCACCTTCAGATAAGTTTTAAAGGAATCATTCTCCAAAAAAGTATTTTGATTAGTGTAGCTTCTATTTATCCTTCTCATAGCCGTCATTTCATTTCATTTCATTTTATTTTTTCTTTTTTTTTGTGTTTTTTTTTCACTCATGAAGTTTTCGGGGTATGTAAATCTTTCTTTTCTTTTTTCGTTCTGCTCTTTATATCACCAGTACTTGTAAAGGGCCAATGGACCCGTAAATAAATAAATAAATAAATAAATAAATAAATAAATAAATAATTAACGAAAAGACAAATTTAATCTTGTACCTTTTCACCTTCAGATAAGTTTTAAAGGAATCATTCTCCAAAAAAGTATTTTGATTAGTGTAGCTTCTATTTATCCTTCTCATAGCCGTCATTTCATTTCATTTCATTTTATTTTTTCTTTTTTTTTGTGTTTTTTTTTCACTCATGAAGTTTTCGGGGTATGTAAATCTTTCTTTTCTTTTTTTGTTCTGCTCTTTATATCACCAGTACTTGTAAAGGGCCAATGGACCCGTAAATAAATAAATAAATAAATAAATAAATAAATAAATAAATAATTAACGAAAAGACAAATTTAATCTTGTACCTTTTCACCTTCAGATAAGTTTTAAAGGAATCATTCTCCAAAAAGCGATATTTGACGTATCATATTGATTTGACAACGTAAAGAATTGAGTATTTTTACGACAAATACATATGTATACAATAAGGATGGTAAGGAAAGGAGTAGTACCATTCTTGGGGTTTTAGAGGGTGCTCCAGTTATAACGTAGCTGGGTGCCGGGTGCCACGGTGACGGATGTCGGAACTCGGGCCATTACAGGGAATAGAGAGCCATTGGTCACTACGCCGCGGCGGAGCGTAGGTCAAATTGACGAATGGTAATGAGTTCGCCTTGTTAGAGCGACCACGTTGCTCCGGTTTCGTTGCCTTCCCGCCGCGCCACCCCGCTTCGCTACCCTCTTCTCTACGCGGAATTAAACTTCGATACGGAACGAGCTGGGCCGCACCTGCCGTTGCACAAGGGGTTGCAACTACGATTCATCGCCGATGTAGAGATTAACGAGTCTATCCTGTGAACGGCGGACGAAAAAGTGGCCACCTTGATTCACAGAAAATTAACGCCGTGCTTCGAAGCGTTTCTCGTTTTTTTAATGGAATTAAGGTAGTTCTCCGCAAACTCAAAGTACTGGATATATCATTATGAAAAAAATATATTTGATTCTTGAAGTAACGGAAAATATTATAGAATTTTTTACAACTCCGATTACCGAACGACTACGAGTCGAGAGTCCGTGGAAATTACAAAAGTTTGTCATTGTTGCATTCATCTGTTTTCATGAATAAAATAAAATCTCTGTCATTCGACATAAGAACTCGAGTTGTGATAATTT
>SMSR01013324.1:0-76808 GCA_019453355.1 Ceratina japonica | reverse complement strand
TTCTTGCATAAAAACAATGACAAAGCCTTGAAATTTTAACAGTTACTAGTTATTACATTAATAAAACATTGTATGAAATTTTAGAAATTGTGGAAGCCTATTAAAAATGTTATTACATCTTGAATTCTCATGTCGAACGACAATGAATAGTGTGCAAAAGTGAGAATTGTAGGACATGTAGACGATGTAGACAGTAGCAAGTCACGTACAGTCCAATAAAAAAATGCCAAAACTGTGTATTAGAATATTAGAAATTATGCGTTAAAAATTCCTTATAACCGAGGAAAACAGGTCGAACAATTTTATAAATCTTACTCCTCTGTACTTTCTAAAAATTCTAAATTCTAAACTCTTTCTAAAAATTCATTGCTTCAAATATNTGTGTATTAGAATATTAGAAATAATGCGTTAAAAATTCCTTATGACCGAGAAAAACAGGTCAAACAATTTTATAAATCTTACTTCTCTGTCCTTTCTAAAAATTCTAAATTCTAAACTCTTTCTAAAAATTCATTGCTTCAAATATTGAACACAGCTTTTTATTACATTTCTTAAATTTTTGACAGAGATCGGTTCATCTAATCTTAATGACATTCAGTCTTTCGAATAATTGTGAGATGGGACACACTTTTGACAGTTCTACGCGCACGCCACTAATTCAGAATTGAATTAAATATAAAAATGTGATAAATAGGGAATGCAGTGCAAGCTCGGTTCACGATTAGCAGAGACATGGTAGAAGCTTACTTACCAATAACTTCATGGCGAGAAAGCGAGGCTCAGCTCGATGCGTTCAAGGGTGGAGTGTATCTGAGGCGGCCGCGCGGTCACCGGAACAACTTTATAGCCAGCTACGTAAAAGGCGGGTTTCGGCTCCGGAGACGGGGATGTGACTTCGTATCGCGTGCCACCTCCACCCGGTCTACGACTGCAACACTTCAACGGTTGATCGTTCCACAAAACTGGCTTTTCAGTTCGCCTATACCCTATTTTTTCGCATCGCTAACGCCGATGATCTCTACCCAAAGAGAGTAGCTGCTACAACTGATCGTGGCATTGATATGCCGTTATGTGACGGGCTAAGTATGCCAGATTACTATGCTCCATCAGAAACCATGTTTCCATCAATCAATTTTAGCTTAATGTTAGACTTGAGTTGTTTTAATCATATTTTATCTTATGTATGATACTAGAAATAAAAGTATACAGAATTACGATCAGTCTAACCAGTTGCGTTTGATATTAAAATAAAGTTATAAAAGTTATTTTGAGAAAATGTATTTTGATTTTCTTGAAAGATGTGTGGGCGCGATTGCATCGTTGGAAAATGCTGAAGCCACCGCGAAGGAATGCGATTCAAAGACACGTTTCCCAGGCATTGGTAGCTATTCAAAGGTTACCGTGCAACGACCGTGTGCATCGTTTAATGCACCTGTGCACATTGAACTTATTGTTAGGTAATCGTCGGAAACAAATAACAAAACAAACACGAGCCGCTTACAACTCATTCATGAATATTCATCTCGTTCTTGAATTCGAACATCATTGAATTAATTACATAAAACTATAAATGACTGTTTTCTTTACTTTCTCTTCTTTTGTCCTAATAATTATTTATGAGATGACTTCTTCATAAGTACAAAAAAATGATTTTATAACCACAAGATATAAATTAGATTAGGTAAGCGAAATCAGACGCATTGAAATAATTTCAAGCTTCATTTTATACGCTCTTATTAAGTCTTACCGTACACTTTTTACTAGACGACTTTGTAAGAAAGTAGATGCTCGCAAGAAGCTGTACATAGTATGAAAATTTACGTAACCACGAGAGTAGATATTTATCTAAAATAGAGGATAAACTCCAGATCTTGCAACGAGATTAACATTGAATAATTGCTTACCACTTCATTTAAAGCGTAGACCTCTTAGTACAATATTTCGAAACTAAATAGTTTGTACAAATACATAGGGGCATAATAACCAAACGCGAATATGAAAGTAAATGCGTAATTAAGGAAGTTGCAGGCTCGCAGATAACAGCCGCTGAATCGCGTTCTAAAGAATCATATGTGTAACAGACATTTGTTACATTCTAAATGAAGTATGAAGAAACCCGGTGGAGCATATCACAATGTATCGATAGTACACTCTATCCGGAAGAGAGCGGAGAGATATCCGAATAAAATAGAAAATGCACGAGCGAAGTATAATACCATCACGTTTCACGTGTCGAGTCATTGCACTTGACCATTTCCGGTTTTCTTAAATGAAATTAAACCTTTTGTGCGTCCCAGAAAGGAGCGAGGAAACCAGTTTCTAAGCTCAATTATCATCGTCCTTTTATTTCTAATATCGGTTGCTCCGATGACTCCTCAGATCAACGAACCCGCAGTCGGAGATGAATTATGTATCCCCACTTGCGGCCAGGATAAAAACGAAAGTACGAGCGCGTAATCGTTAAGAGTAACGCGATGCGTGAAGGCCACAGAACCATTTTGCGCGAACTCTTCCTTGTCCGGAGAAATGCTGACGATTTCATTATGAAACCGGGGACTTAATTCCCCTGAGAGATTTTCATCACGCTGCGCCGAATAATAGGGTACGGTCACTAACAACCGAGGTATGCGTTCTTTTACGTTTTGTTCGGGCAGCCTGCAATTAACGGCTTTACGCGTGGACCGGAAATTTTGTAACGAGTAAGGAAACGGCGATCAATGCGTTTGCTTAACAGATCGGTTTGATGAATTAAGAAACATTCGTCTTGGTGCATGAAAGGAAAGCTATTAACAGTTAAGATCTGGTTCTTTGTTCCTTAAACTGTCACTATGATTCTAAAAATTGTAGAAAGGAGAAATAGTGAAGGAATGTCTGATTATTTGATTTCTGTCCATTCTGATTAATTTTATCATTTATCCATGCGTAGCGGGTTAATAAAAGATAGATATCTGTTTATCGATTTTTAACTATGATTTGATTACCCAAGGTAATATTAATTAAGTTTTAAAAGAAAGCCGGTTTAGTTATCTACAGATAAGTTAATCCTGTTTAACGCACATGATTATTAGAAAGGTGGAAATCATCCGACTTTCTACGCGAGTTTAATACGAATAGATTCGTTTGTGAACGCGAAACTTCTTCCTCGAGCGTTGATCTCAATAAATTCTGCTCCTCGGAAGTCGATCAATCGATAATCGAGTTTCGTAACCGAGATCGCGTTTACTTTTACGCCGGAAGTTCCGTTCACTCGCTCGCGCGTGAGAACCGTTTCCTTCTATAGGAACGAGGAACCTTTTCAGCAATTAATTCGTCTGGTTAAAGGATCTTTCGATGAAATAGAAAGTACACGTTTCGAAAGTTGATTTTCTTTATTATTATAGAAAACTTTTATAGTACAGGACGGATCATCTAACTAGAGTACTAATATTTGTATTGATCGTGATAAATAGTGTGTGAGTCATGCAGAGATCAGATAGTTTAATTGCTTTTTCAAAGAGAAAGGTTCCTCTTTAATAGGAAATCTTTAATGTAGATTTATACAATATATTCTAGGCCGAATATATGTATAAGTACAGAGCACCAGAACGTTACGAACTATCGTAAAGTCTCGTCATTGCATATCCAAAAATTAATAAACATTCATGCCCATTTAAAGCTGCAAGAGTATTCAAAAGATAAAGTAAGAGCTAAAGTGACACGTTAAAGATAAAATTGATATCTTGTGCAACTAAAAAATATCAAATGTTAAACCAGAAAATGTACAGCTTTCATTTTTTATCGCGTTGAAACAAGGCAAACGTACATCTATAGGAATTATAATTCATTATTCTAATATGAATTCTATATGTTCCAATTTTTTACAATTTCAAATACTGTACAATCTCAAGTCTAAGACATGAAAGAAGAGAGTTTCAATCCCTGATATTCCATTCAATAATTCCCCTAATTACCCTCAACGCGTCAATCGAAATAAACCGGTTAACGAAATCAATGCCTCTGATTCTCTTCAACAGGCTTGGTGATCTCGAAATCGTCTTCGTATTGACCATGATTTACATAATAAATTTTACTGCGATACTGATACGGTTCCTTAATCTCGGTCTCGTCGTAAACTTGCTTCGGCACGAACAAGGTCTTCGGTTTGTAAGTAATGCTGTTCGCAATTACGTCATAAGGCAACCTAGCCTGGTAGTGTAGCAATTGCTGAATCTCTTTAGGCATACTCTGATCAATAATTAATTTCTGAGGAGAGGGTGCCGGTAGTCTCTCAACAGGTACAGGTATATGTTCCACTTGTGTCTCTTGCTGTTGCTGCTGTTCGTATTCGTTTCGCTGCTGCTGCTGCTGCTGTTGCTGCTGTTCGTACTCGTTTCGCTGCTGTTGCTGCTGTTCGTACTCGATTCGCTGCTGTTGCTGTTGCTGTTGCTGTTGCTGTTGCTGCTCGTAATCGTCCTTGTACACGATCCTACCCTGGGACCTTCTGTCCGCGTAATCTCGCCTGGATTTAGATTGCTCCGATTGCTCGTAGCCAGTAGAAGATTGCTGGTAACCTTGACTTCTAGGTTGATCGTACTGCTGGGCCGTCACGAAATCCGATTGATAAAGCGCGGCCCTCGGTTCGGTGTAAGTGCCTTGCGACTTGTAACTTTCCAAAATTCGTTTGGCATGAGTGGTAGCGTCCATGTACCTACTATCCTGATTTTGCTGATTCTGTTCTGGCTGCGCCTCGACTTGAGGTGCCTGGTACACTTTGTACTGAAGCTGATCGGGGTTTTGTTCCTCGAATTGCTGCGGTTGAACGTATCTTCCGTATTGTATCTGATTAGAAATTTGCTGCGTTTCCGGTTGGATGTTCGGCTGAGAATAAGCTCTATGGTAGTCCTCGTCAACTTGGAGTAATGGAGATTGAGGCTGGGTTGGGTTTACTTGAGTCTGCTCGAGGTGAGTCGCTTCCGTTTGTTGAGACTGTTGCTGGGAATTCTGCAGGTGAGCCCGCCATTGGTTCTGAGGAGCGAAGTACTTCCAATCGACCTTCAGACCTGATAATAGAATCATTTTATACATATAAATATTTTTTAAAAAGGAAACGTGTGATTAATTGTTTTGTAAGTATTAATATTTTAATTAGTCTCCTAAATTGCTTACCATTCGGATCGTTGTATTTGATCTGCGCCTGCGGTGCTCGAGAAGGGCGCTGCGCGGCCTGTCGCTGCGCACCGGTAATCGAAATTAACGCGGTAAGTAAGAGAGCCTGCGAACAGAATGGAACAATTCATTGTGAGAAGTATCGGTCCGCGTTTCCGTCGAGGACGGACGCGAGACGATGTTGTAACGGTAACGGGATCGTTAGAAAGTGAAGTCGTCTTTCTCTGCGGCTTCGCGAGAAATCGACACCGACGATCACGATTCGCGCAATGAAACGTTCGTTTAACAAAGCCAGAAACATTTCCGGGCTCGACGATACGTGCAACAATCTATCTAACGTTTCACTTCCTTTCACGATACTAGATATATTAACCATGAACACGTTCGTAAAAAATATTCACAATCCCCGGTAATTTCCATATTTATTAACTAGTCTAGTCTGATCCAGTCTAATCCAATATGAGAGCAAAAAATCGTTTATTAATATGAGAAAGTAAATTGTTTTTAATTTAATTATTAGGATGAATGTAAAAAATGTGAAGGAGTATTTAATATGTTTAATCGTCGGAAACCAAAATTAATAACACGTAGGGCACCAAAAAATTACGCGGGAAGTAACTGTACCAATTTAAAAAATATACAGTTACTACTTTTGGTAGCCAAATAACCATACAAAGCGAAACTAAAGAATTACGTCAATGAAACAACCCTGACCACCATCTGATAACGTTCACTTTTTCTAAACAACAGAGTTAGACTCATATCCATCGCAAATCTGACACTGATGCAAAATCTACGATTCCACTAAAACACTGCGAATAATTAAGCTTCCCACGAACAAACAAAAATGTTTAACACTTGACATTTTTCAAATACACTGAAAAAATTGCAAAGTCGTAAATCTTGAAATTTGACGTTTATCTCCGAAGAAGTATCAGTGTATCGTCGGAAGGGCTTGATGCACTCACTCGGAGTCTCATTGCTGGATGAGAGCGTGCGATGAACGTGGTAAGTTCGGTTCTACGAACGGAAATCAGCCGATGGGGCGGTCGTGGCTCTTCTATATACTCGGACTCGGCCCGGTGTAATTGGCTCGGCGAGCAGACGGCCGGTGGCTACCTACTTTTAAAGTAATTCTGCCTACGGTAACGAGCGAACCACCTCGGGGCTCGCGGGATATTATCCCCGATCGCAAGAATGCGTCCCGCTCGCTGGCGCAACTTCGGTTGCAAACTCGATCTAGGAAGCTGCGGAGAGTCCGAGGTTACTGGGCCTCGCTGTCTCACCCCGGAGAAAAACAGTCGAAAAAAATTAGACATCGGCTGTAGAATTTAAATTATAATCTTCTCTACAAGGAACTGTACGTTTTTTACATTAAGAGCTTAGTGATGAATTACTCGTCGATAATGTAATACTTCTTGATGTAAGTGAAGAAGAAAATGAAGGTATACACATATTGCAAGAATATTGTAATCTGTATTATAATGGAATAATATTCTTAAGAGAATAATATAAACTTTTCAAAAAAATGAAAGAGAGATGAAATATAGAAAAGAAATATTATTTCTTTCATTTTCAATAAAATATTATCTAACAATGAAAGAGAGTGCGACAAAGAGTTTAGTTAATGAATCTAAATACATACCATCGCGTACCATGTTTTAATTAATACAAAATTAAAACCTGTTATTCAATCGATTTCCAGTAAGTCAAAGAAAGACTGGAATCAATGAAACCGGTTTCGTGAATCGAATACTCCACCATCGATTAAAGCGTAACAAAGGAGAAAATAATGTAATAGGTACTATTATCACTATTAAAAAGAAGTTTGTTTCAAAATTTCAGTGAATCTATTATAAAAATTGCATGCTTGTTTTCAAACGAATTGTACATGAACACTTTTAAAAATACATTTTCAGCTAACTACTAGTAGCAGAGAGAATTGCAAACTTTTCTTATCCATAAATCAGGAAGGTAATTACTTAAGGAAAAAGACAAAAGCTATTCTTTCACTTTCGTAACTACTTTGCATACGGGCTACGCACAACTTTGTTACATGTAAATTCCCATTAATTGTTTCAAATTACGCCTACCTAAAAACTCATAACAGCAATAAAAATATTCGAGTGACGATCACAAGAAACTTGCTTAAAAGAGGTAGCATTGGACTTAACTCAGGTAAAATTCTTTTATATCGATGCGAATCACTGCTTATGCAATAACCCTGAACTTTCAACCGTGTAAAAATGCAACGAGTCGAACTGTAAATAAATCGTGAGACTTATCCTCGGATGCATCCTTCCTTTTCAAGAACAAACACGTAATTCAAATGGTAATGTATGCGATCGATTTCACAGGGAACGGGAACTCATTCGATTTCTTATGGAATCTTTTCACCAGATTTATATTTACGTCGTATATGCACTTTCAGAGTCTTTTCCTGGAACTTTTATACATTATTGGATTTAATTTTGTGTTTAGAATGCATTTGATGTCGTGAGTATTTTATTTAATCCATGTTTGATATACAGTCATTGATGATTAGCTTTGTGACTCAAAAGTTGGTATTTTTTTTATGGTCATTGCGAGACAGTTCATGGAACTGATTGCAGAGGAAATTTATTAAGCGGTCGTGAAAAAATGTCAGCAGCAGAAAACGGAATTGGAGGACATTATTCGCAGGCAACAGTTACGTATTCTAAACGAACTAAGAACGTCATAAAACGGCTTTCAAAGGCGCACCACGGGCCTTTTTTGTCTCGGGCCTGAAAAATCACGGTAATTTTCGAAATTGATCCTCGTTATCGTTCATTACGACACGTACTCCATAAAAGAAAGAGGAGAGCAGGAAGTTTCCACGTTTAAACTGAGACGGATCAATTTTGCTCATGCGTTAATCACGCCTTCACCTACGAAGTTTATTGACGATCTCTTCTTTCTTGTTAGATAGTAATAAAATATGTTTCTATTATGCAAAATCAAGGAACTAATTTAAAAATTACGTACTATCCTACATTAAATGTGACAATAGTTGACAGCTGCTACTATTTTATTAAATTGCCTGTCTCTGTTATTTTATTGTAGAAGGCAAGAACGAACTTAATTTATAAATTGCGAGTTGAGGATTGATCATTATTACTTCTTAGAACAAAAGCAATGAAGTTTCTAATACTCCAGAAACGGAAAGGATGAGTAATGTACAGAGTGGTAGATCTTGAGAAATTTTTTAATTATCAGGTAGTCTTGCTTCTAGAGGAATTTCTATTTCTTTGCAATCAGATTGTACATCGAATTACGTAAAAATAACAAAACCCTTGTTACCGCCACACTTTCAATAAATAAAAATGGTAATAAATTACATACTCGACGTATTTTCACAGAATGTCTAATTACTTAATCTCACGAACTGTCTAGAAAACTGGGAATCGCGAATCAGAAAAAGGCTCTTGTCGACACGCACCGTTCCCTAAAAAGCGCTTTTCCTGTAACCTTCTGGAAAGCGAGTGAAATAGTTTTCATTCCATTTCCTTGATAAACGTTACGTGTAAGCTATTCCATTGTTACCGCTAAGGTATATACTTTCGACTTTAGTTTATTATATAAAAAAAATCAACGTATTTTTATGAAATCAGAAATCAATGTACTTGAATGACATCATTCAATTAAAGATTGATTCCTT
Source organism: Ceratina japonica (assembly GCA_019453355.1). Classification (NCBI taxonomy): domain Eukaryota; kingdom Metazoa; phylum Arthropoda; class Insecta; order Hymenoptera; family Apidae; genus Ceratina; species Ceratina japonica. The sequence continues at coordinate 67,984 of SMSR01013324.1, read as the reverse complement.
TGTATTGATGTAAAACGCAATGAGAGATTTCTAAAAAATGCTTTTGTTATTGGTAATACGTGATGGAAATGTAGTTTAATTAAACGAATGTTTTTTTGAAAATCTTTTCTGATATGCCGGAAATCGGTGTTGAATGAAAAACGATTCCGTCCGGAGATAAACTGATTCCGCGTAGTTAATTAACCACGCCGGCCGTGTAACGTGCATCGTACCAAAAAACCATACGCGAATCCTCATCAAGGAAAGTTCCCCGAAGATATTCGAAAGGCGAGACGAGAAAAAAGGATATGCTGCACGGAAGCCGCCGGAGAAAGTGAATCACGAGGAAGAACAGAAAATATTGGCGCATACGAAATAACGTCTTCTTCATTTTTAATTGAAGTAAATTGTCATTCACCTTCATACCTGAATGATTAAATCATCGTAGCAATAGAATTTCTGTTATCTTAAGCAGTTTATCGATCATCTTTTGCAAATCATTTTATAATTTATTTATCTGAAATATATTGAGGATTGTATCTTCCTTATTTTTTACCTAAATCCATTGACTGCTATTTTATCTGTTTTTATATTGACTTGGATAACAATGTGTTCCAAGTATAGATCTGTCTGAAATCTGAAGTAAAAGCTAAGTACTTTTCCGTGAATTCTTTTCTGCAATTGAACCTGAATTGCAGCAGTGAATGGCTGCTATTAACAGGAATGGCAATTAAACAAATAATCGCAGCGATTTAACGAGATCTCGTGGCAACGTCCGATTGAAAGGTAAAAGTATAGCTTCGGACTTCGGACTGACTCACGGAAATATGGAAATGAAAGAAAGGAGGGTAATTGCAATGAGTCGTTAATTATGATAATTGTAGACATCTGAAATTATTGCAGCGATAGCATTTATTGCGTTTTTAATGATTGAACTTATATCTCAATAAGTGTAATAAGGAAACGGTGATAATTAACAATTTTAAAATAGACTTATGACCTTGCAATTTTTGTTGAATCTAATTTATAAATGAACATTGAACAGTGACTCAAGGTGGATAACTTGCGAACTTCTTATACGCGTTCACTATTCGCAGAATGAAGTACCGAGAGAAGTGAAATCGTAATACCTGCATTACTTGCAAATGTATATATCGCGAACTACTTAAGTAATCTCTCCTTGGTATTTCCAGAGAGGAAATGAGNAATAAATTACATACTCGACGTATTTTCACAGAATGTCTAATTACTTAATCTCACGAACTGTCTAGAAAACTGGGAATCGCGAATCAGAAAAAGGCTCTTGTCGACACGCACCGTTCCCTAAAAAGCGCTTTTCCTGTAACCTTCTGGAAAGCGAGTGAAATAGTTTTCATTCCATTTCCTTGATAAACGTTACGTGTAAGCTATTCCATTGTTACCGCTAAGGTATATACTTTCGACTTTAGTTTATTATATAAAAAAAATCAACGTATTTTTATGAAATCAGAAATCAATGTACTTGAATGACATCATTCAATTAAAGATTGATTCCTTTGTATTGATGTAAAACGCAATGAGAGATTTCTAAAAAATGCTTTTGTTATTGGTAATACGTGATGGAAATGTAGTTTAATTAAACGAATGTTTTTTTGAAAATCTTTTCTGATATGCCGGAAATCGGTGTTGAATGAAAAACGATTCCGTCCGGAGATAAACTGATTCCGCGTAGTTAATTAACCACGCCGGCCGTGTAACGTGCATCGTACCAAAAAACCATACGCGAATCCTCATCAAGGAAAGTTCCCCGAAGATATTCGAAAGGCGAGACGAGAAAAAAGGATATGCTGCACGGAAGCCGCCGGAGAAAGTGAATCACGAGGAAGAACAGAAAATATTGGCGCATACGAAATAACGTCTTCTTCATTTTTAATTGAAGTAAATTGTCATTCACCTTCATACCTGAATGATTAAATCATCGTAGCAATAGAATTTCTGTTATCTTAAGCAGTTTATCGATCATCTTTTGCAAATCATTTTATAATTTATTTATCTGAAATATATTGAGGATTGTATCTTCCTTATTTTTTACCTAAATCCATTGACTGCTATTTTATCTGTTTTTATATTGACTTGGATAACAATGTGTTCCAAGTATAGATCTGTCTGAAATCTGAAGTAAAAGCTAAGTACTTTTCCGTGAATTCTTTTCTGCAATTGAACCTGAATTGCAGCAGTGAATGGCTGCTATTAACAGGAATGGCAATTAAACAAATAATCGCAGCGATTTAACGAGATCTCGTGGCAACGTCCGATTGAAAGGTAAAAGTATAGCTTCGGACTTCGGACTGACTCACGGAAATATGGAAATGAAAGAAAGGAGGGTAATTGCAATGAGTCGTTAATTATGATAATTGCAGACATCTGAAATTATTGCAGCGATAGCATTTATTGCGTTTTTAATGATTGAACTTATATCTCAATAAGTGTAATAAGGAAACGGTGATAATTAACAATTTTAAAATAGACTTATGACCTTGCAATTTTTGTTGAATCTAATTTATAAATGAACATTGAACAGTGACTCAAGGTGGATAACTTGCGAACTTCTTATACGCGTTCACTATTCGCAGAATGAAGTACCGAGAGAAGTGAAATCGTAATACCTGCATTACTTGCAAATGTATATATCGCGAACTACTTAAGTAATCTCTCCTTGATATTTCCAGAGAGGAAATGAAAGTGCTCCTTCGACCGTATGATGGTCGAGGTCGAAGGGCTGTCTCGACTGCTTATACTGTGTGTATGCTACGGTGGACGTCCACATGGATCACCGTGACATGGACTGATGGACGTCCAGTCCATGTCCAGTCCATTCGTTTCGACCGCCTATACTGTGTGTCTGCTACGGTGGACGTGCTGTAGGTTCTTGTCTGCTACGGTGGAACTGAACAGGGTAGATCTCTGCTGAAAAGGTTCTGGACCATGCGTCGGAAGAAGTTTCTTCCGACTTGGCGGCAAGGTGCAGCACTTTCGTTGCGAGCACGGGCGAGAACAAAGGTATGAGAACTCTCAGTTTCTCCATTTCTCTCTGGTATATGCTCTAAGGTTGGCTTATTTTTAATAAATCTATTTTTCATTACACTTAACAATGTCAGACAATAAAAGATCGCATAGCGAAAGTGATAATGAAGAAGATTGGGTTGGACCCTTACCTTCCGAAGCCGCTCCTCAAAAGAAACCAAAAGGTACACTGCATAACCTATTCTCTATTCCTTTCTTTGTGTAATATGTTATAAAAATGTAATGAAATGCTATTTAATATCATATTCGTGTACACTGCATAAAATTTCACTTCATCATTCTGTAATTGGAATTAAAATACATTGAAAAACAGTGACATTACTTGTTTCTTATTTGTACAGTTTTGGAGTATGAACAAGTGTACATAGAAAACTTACCATGCTGCGAGTGTTATGAGAAGTCTTACATGCACAGAGACGTGATTACTCATATTCTGGTAACAAGGTTAGTACTTGATATTCCATTATTCATATTCTTTATGCCTTCAATCTGAATACAATTCTGTCTTATGTTCCATAAACAGATCAAATTTTGTAATAACGGCTAGCTGCGATGGTCACGTGAAATTTTGGAAGAAGCAAGAAGAGCTCATCGAATTTGTAAAACACTTTCGTGCTCATTTAATGGCCATACAATCTATGGCAGCCAGTTGCAATGGTGTTCATGCCTGTACAGTTAGTTTGGACATGACAATTAAAATCTTTGATGTTATCAACTTTGGTGTATATTCTTTGATGATAATATGATATATGACATAAATATTTCGATTCTTAATTAATCTGATAATTTCATTTCAGATATGATCAATATGATAAGGATGGATTTCCTGCCTCTTTGTTGCGAGTGGATATATTCTCCGGGTGATGCAATATCTGCTCTAGCAGTTTCTGCTCAAGAATCGAATAAGATTTTTATTTACGATGGCCAAGGCACAAGCACACCCTTGCATGTTTTTGAAAGATTGCATACAAAACCTGTCGTTGCTATGAAGGTAAGAAACATGATTTTGTGACTTAATTGACAACAGTATTTATATATCATACAATTTATTTCCAGTACAATCCTATATACGAGACGTGTATCTCAGTGGACAAAGCAGGAATTTTAGAATACTGGACGGGACCAAAAATGGAATACAAATTTCCGAAATGCGTTACGTTTGAATCGAAACTAGATACAGATTTGTTTGAGTTCGCTAAGAATAAAACTTACCCGTGTGGTTTAGCGGTGTCACCGGATGGTAAACGATTCGCGTCTCTGAGCGGTGACAGGAAAGTCAGAGTTTTTAATTTCCGTATCGGTAAATTGTACAGAGTGTTCGACGAAACATTGCAGAGGTTCACAGAATTGCAACAAATGACACAGCAATTACCAAATATGGAATTCGGGCGAAGGTATAAAAACGAGTTATAAATTCTGTTCTTGTGAACGAGTTCTTGATTACAGTACGTTTTATCACCGCTTTCAGGATGGCAGTCGAAAGGGAACTGGATAAAACGGAAACAAACTTAGGAAACATCGTTTTCGATGAGTCCGGTTACATGATCGTATATAGTACAATGTTAGGAGTGAAGCTTGTAAATTTGTACACGAATCGGTGTATCAGGATTATGGGAAAACCGGAAAACATTCGGCCTATGCAGCTAGCTTTATTCCAGGTACATAATTTATTAAAAAAAAATAATAATACTTTTTCCATGTTAATGAAACGATTATAATTTATTCATCTTAAAAACTGTTTAGGGGAAGGCGAGGAAAACTACGGCCGCGGTGACGGTAGAGATGGAAGCTTCAGAGAATCCGACGCTGGAGATGAACCGACCAGATCCGACCCTCTTCTGCACTGCTTATAAGAAGAATAGATTCTACATGTTTACAAGAAGGGAACCGGAAGACACGAAGAGTCAAGAGTGCGACAGGGACGTCTTCAACGAGAGACCGTCGAAGGAAGATATCATTTCTTCTACCGAAGCAACAAACGTGCAAAAGATTTATGACACCGCTATAATCCACACGGCTCTCGGAGACATCCATTTGAATCTCTTCGGCAAGGACGTTCCGAAAACGGTGGAGAATTTCTGCGTTCACTCGAAGAACGGTTATTACAATGGGCACATATTCCATAGAGTGATCAAAGGCTTTATGATCCAAACCGGGGACCCGACTGGAACTGGAACTGGCGGAGAAAGTATATGGGGTGGGGAATTCGAAGACGAGTTCAGGCCGCATTTGAAGCACGATAGGCCGTACACGTTGAGTATGGCTAACGCTGGACCGAACACGAACGGCAGTCAATTTTTCGTCACCTTAACGCCGACTGTAAGTTTCCCTTTTTACTTCTCGATTTGTAAAATATTTTTTGTCACTTTACCAATTAATTTCATTGCGTTTTTGTTTTAGCCTTGGTTGGATAATAAACACACTGTATTCGGCAGAGTGGTGAAGGGAATGGAAGTGGTACAAAATATCAGTCAAGTAAAAACGAACCCGAAAACCGACAAACCTTACGATGACATTAGGATAGTTAGCGTTTCCGTGAAATGAATGTATAACTGAAAGGTTTTGTAAATACACTAATGTAAATTTTTTTATTAAATAAATTGTATCAATCATTTTGAGTATGCAGACAATTGATGCATCGCTCCTCGCACAAAATTATACGTCCCCGTGAGGCTTGTGAACGCGTTTACGCTAAACAAATTGTAGTTCTTTGGTGTGATAACTAACGAGTACCTGATAATCATCTTTTGTCATTAATGTCATTCTTAATGTCGTTTTTATCCTGGAATCATTAGTAACTAGTTCGTTTACCTGGACCATATGGCACCCGTAATCATGAGACTCGCGGTTTGGCTGAGAGAAATTGTTTCTGGCGGACGATTTATATCTCCTAGCCCTGCTATCACTAAGCCCCATTTAAATGTGGGTGCCCAAAAGAATACTGTCGTCGGTCCTATATTAATAGTTACAACATAAGTGAAAAACGATAATTTCCTCCGAATTCTGTCGAACCTGCAGGATGTAAAAAGACGGGCCTCAATCTTTGTGGTAAAAGAAGGGATATCTGTATCATTAATCGTTCATAAGCGCTCTTCTTTGGTTGTATATGCATTATATGAAAATAAACGATTATTACAAATTCAGTTAAAAGCTTTAAAAAGCCGAAAATTAAAAATTTGTTAAAAGATGTTAAAAACGTTTAAAAGACGTCATAAATTATAAATAGCACGTATACGACATGTATAACAGTCATAACGATGTTACATGTCAAAAAACAAACGAGTCACAATTCCGAATTTATCATTTCCATATCACAACCCTATTTGGCCTAATTCAAAATTCCATGTCATGATACATAAACAGATCGATTACTAAATTTTAAGTTCAGAACGACTAAATCGTAGATATTAAAAGCGAAACGGGATAATTCATTCGCATTCAAGATGAGTTGCCAAAAGGTGTTAGGATGTTGGAACGACATGGAAGAGATAAAGCATTTACTTTGTGCCATGGAGTGCTGGTAAATATGAAAAGAAGAAAAGTAGAAGAGCGCTAATGCAATTTCCTCTCGAATAATGATAACGCCTTTCAGCCAATGCCCGTGTCCTCCACCTCCTCCGATCTGTTCTATCTTGCTGCCCCCGAGGATCGAGGAGCTGCCAGCTGTTTGTCCGCCCGTTCGACCTTGTTGTCCACCGCGACCCTATTGCCCGCCAGCGCCTTGTTATCCGCCTCCCTGTCCGATAGTGCCGCTCTGTTGTGGACCGACGCCTATGTGTTGTAAAGTACCGATAGTACCGTCTCCTTGTTGCCCTACGCGAGTATGCCATCCACCCGCGCCGTGCACGCCTCCCTGTTGTACACCTTCCCCAATGCCTTGTTACCCAGGTAAATGGTCATTTAATAAACGATCTGTAAAGTCGAATTACAACTTGGACTTAATTTCAGTTTCTTATTGTTAATCGTCGAGTTGGATTCGAAGAAATTTAAAGCGGTAGNCCTTGTTGTCCACCGCGACCCTATTGCCCGCCAGCGCCTTGTTATCCGCCTCCCTGTCCGATAGTGCCGCTCTGTTGTGGACCGACGCCTATGTGTTGTAAAGTACCGATAGTACCGTCTCCTTGTTGCCCTACGCGAGTATGCCATCCACCCGCGCCGTGCACGCCTCCCTGTTGTACACCTTCCCCAATGCCTTGTTACCCAGGTAAATGGTCATTTAATAAACGATCTGTAAAGTCGAATTACATCTTGGACTTAATTTCAGTTTCTTATTGTTAATCGTCGAGTTGGATTCGAAGAAATTTAAAGCGGTAATAGTCAAAGTTCACATACGTGAAGTACATATTACAGAAAAGGTAATAATTGTAAAATTGCTTAATGGATTAATTAAAATTTATATACCTACCTGACGATCGCAATTTTAATCTTAAGCAGGTTCTATGTGAATGTTACAAAACGACCAAGTGAAGTTTAAAAACGTATTGGAAAATTGAAAAAAAATATTGTTCCACTTCTGTTTATTACTACGAAATTTTATGTATCATTTTTATATAATGTACATAAAAAAAATGGATAAAAGGATGTACGTGGATAGTTTGTGAATATTAAGTGAACAACAACAGGTATTGTACACGAGAATTTTTATTCGAATGTCCATACGGTCCCACGTGTCGAAGCTTAAAAATAATCACACCTAGATTTCAAATTCTAATCGCTTATGAACTGAAGCCTATCTCTTAGAAAGAATGCTGAAAATCGAGGAATACAACAGTAACACAGCGTTTGTACATTCACTATCTTACAGGAAGCCTAAAGAATAGACTGTGGATTTTTTATATCTGAAATTGCACATCTGTGATATGAATTTAGATAAGCATTTCTGATATTCTGTACATTCGTGGATATTGAATGCACTTTTGATATTTCCTGCATGTGCAATCTTTCTATAAGCGGGTAAAATCCGCAGTCTATTGCTGAACGTAATTTTCACTTCGGTGAGGTAACAATTAGCAACAAGGGCAATGTTTATCGTTGGTCACTGGACAATCGTCGAATATTGATAAAACTCTGAATGCATACATCATTTCCTCGCTTGTTCTAAAATAGAAATTTTATTATTCAATCTCTTCCTCTTTGAAAGGTTGGCTCATAATAGAGGCGTGTCAGAAAAATAAGTTATCAAGTATTCGTTGCTCTCGCCTCGTACACCGTCGTAAATGTACATCTATATTGAATCGTTTCATGCAGAATATAAATTCTAATTCGAATCACACGGAGACGAGCGTTTCACATACAGTTTTATAAACGACATATGAAATGTTAATAATTTACAATCTACATTTACCATCCCGTACTTGAAAAGCGTACAGCAATAATTCTATTCGTTTCAAATGCAATCAATGCCGTTCATGAAAACGTGTCGTCCTAAATTCTAGATTATAAAATCAAAAGGAGCAGGACACATGTATTGTTTCGCACAGTTATTGGTACGCACGAAGTTCGATGTGCTTCTCATCTTATAATTTTCAAGATCCACAATTTAATTTATACAGATCTGACAATTATTGGCAAATAATTATCTCGATGATTCCAAGCTACATTAAAAACACGAAATTCCACGGATACTTGAACGAGTTTAACTATTCTGGAAATTGCGCAAACATACCAATTTAGAAGCTATAAAAGATTTTCGTTGGAAGTTTACTTCTACGAAGTTTTTACCTGGAAATAGCTATTTCAAAGGGTGGTCACAATTTCGTTAACGATTCCCGTCCTCGTATCTCCAAGTTACTTTGTCCTTTCAAACTGGCATGAGGAAATTGATCATCAATCTTCGCGAAACGATGTACCAATTGCTCGCTTGTTAATAATAACGCGAAGCTAAAACCAATAGCATTACGGACTAATAAATATACAATATTTATTAATTGAAATGGAGTGATGGAATAATTAGCGAAACTGATATTGTAAAATTCGTGCTCACGAGGGTCTGAATAATAATTAATTGACCAATGGCGCGAATAATTATTAATGTAAAATAGTGATTTCATGCGCTTCGCGAATTAAACGCATCGACGCATACAATTAAAGTGCGTTAATTTTGTATGAAGGACAAAGTAAACACTTTAATATAACACGATCACTTATTCCCTACGTTATCAATCGCATTTTCATCGTAATTTAACAATACTGTTCCACGCGAGGTGTCCAAGGATAAAATTAAACAGACACAAATGTAGATTTTCACACTTGCTAATTTGCAATTCTGTACAGGATTACAAAATCCTTAGACTTCTCTCGATATCTTAAACATTAATTGATTCAACCTCTCCTGTATTCTACATACCTCGATCACGCAACGATGTACTCGCACCCTTCGTTTGGGAAAAACGTTAGAGAGCCAATAGATCTTCGCAGCTCTTCGTTTTCCTCTTGAAGCCCAGCAGGTGCTTTAGTATCCGTCTACGATGTTTGCTTCTCCTTCGCCTGTTCGCTTGGTCGCGATCCCGTTGCGGGTTCAGTTTGATCTGGGCCAGAATGCCAACCAGTAGTTCGTCCGCGTGATGGGCCAGACCCGAGGATGCAGACGTCTCGATGAACTTGCAACCACAGTCGTTCGCCAAACGTCGTCCCACTGGTTTGGGGAAATTAGAGAACGTGTAAGAAATTCGAAGTTTAGACCTTTATACAGAATTACGAGTGTCTGTTGTTGATTGCACGTCAATTTTTAATTTTACAACAATTTTAGAAGGAAAATAAAATGTTTATGATACGAGTTTAATAAATGTGCTATATAGAAATTTCTTCTATTAATATTATTTTTTTTATTAGCTCGCTTGCTTGTTTGTCTGGTCAGTGTAAATTTTGCAATTGATTTTAAAATAACTTCCCGATGAGCTGAAGAGTAAAAAGAAGAAAATAATTATTTAAACAAAAAGAATTTTTAATACACCACGCTTTTAAAGCGGACTAGAAAGTATAAAATAATTATAAAATATTTGGCAGATTTAAGACGAGAAACTTGGAGCGCGCTGTCCTTGCATCAATTATGAACTGCATGCACCTTAACTTCTTCGTTTTATAACTATTTTATACTTTTTAGTCCGTTTTAAAAACGTGGTGTATTAAAAATTTTTTTGTTTAAGCAATTATTTATGTATTATGTAAGATCTTTGATTTTATACATTACAAACTGTCTATATTTGTTTTACTTTTGTGCACATCTAATTTTTCTATGTTTGCACAATTTATGACTAATGAAGTTTCTATTCTTGACTGTTATCTCATTTGCGCTTCAAAAATCAGCCCTTAAAATTGTTCCCAGGGGGTGACGGAGCATCTTATACGTGAAGGGTACTCGTAATTCTGTATCACGTTATCAAAGCACGGGACTCGATCTGATTTATTATCTGCGAACACGAAAGCCTAATTACGTTTCCCACAATTAACGTCACGCAAACGTGTCAGCCTTCGTTATAACAATTGAGCAGTTGAAGTGAAAGAAATTTATACGCACGATAGCTACTAGTGTGAATAAAAACAGAATTCATTAATTTAATCCTTGATCGTTTTATTCCAAGATTTTCACACTTTTTATTTAAATGATATATTTTTATCTTCCCTGCACGTCTCATTAACACTATTTCTACCAAGAGGTATCAAAAGACACCTTATGAAATTGTCGTCTCAAATTATTACCGTTAATTTCATAGCTTTTTCTCGATTTAATTAATTAATTTAACAACCGGTGTAGGAAATGTAAAAAATTTAATTGAGGAAAAGTATTAAACTAATAATAACTTTTGACACGTGTAGAAATAATGTTAAGAAATATCCATCTCATTAGCTGCACGTATGATTATTATAATGCTACAAATGAATTCTCTCCATATTTTTCTCACCCCTTATAAAAATGTTATTCCTTTCTCAAATAATTTCAGAGCAACAGTGTTAACATTTTATCTTTTTCAATCACAGATATTTATAGAACTATTTGCGTTTAATTGGAAATAGAGATCAGTAGTTCTGATTTCAGAGACGTTCCATTTCAAATATATAACGTAAATATATTGGGCTTCGTAGCTCGTTACGAAGTTCGTCCATTAATTAGATGTATAACTTTACTGACCAACAGTGGGCACTTCGCGCTTCCGTTCGAGATCGACTTTGTTCCCAACGAGGATTACACCGCGACTGGCCATGTAATCGCTCTTCCACAGATACACCAATGTCTCCTCAGCCAATTTCAAGCTCTGCCTGTCGACCACCGAGTAAACCACCACGTAAACATCAGGGTTGTACGTGGAGCAGAAAGTTTCCACCTGAGAAACGGAGAAAAGTGTCTCTACGATTTTCTTGATATGACATACGAAACTCAGAGTGTTCTATTCGTTGTAATAAAAAAACATTCTGTAAGTTAGATTCGGATGACAATTATTATTTTAGTTTAGTTTCATTATAATTAAGAGAATTGATGTTTACGTGAAATATGAAGCTCGCGGGACAAAGGATCGTATCTGAAAGCTTATCATTTAGTCTGGTTGTTAGATTTGAACAGTTAGAGTTAAGCAGTGGTATCTACGTCGCGTATTAAATTCTCGTTTGAAGCGTAGGTTTAATGAAATTCCCGAGAAGCGACAACGTCAACGTATCTAAAGAGGCAGGTCACGCAACGAAACGATCCTCGAAAAGGGAAGAGAAAAAGAGATAAATCTATCGCGTGCGTGCCTGAACCGAGTCTCAATTAGTCTCGGACGTACGTTTCCACGGTCGAGAAAAGGTCCTGCCTGAATTTTTTTTTTCCACGCTTTTATTCGGCTTCGTTCCATTTTTAGAACAAATACATTTTCCACTACGCGTGTTCATCAATTCCGACGATGTTAACGAGTGACGCAGTATTTTCCCTGGAGGACAAGGTATTTTTAACTTTCATTTGAAAAATGGAATCGGAACAGGAATTTGTTTTGCCTTTTATAAATAATGATATATATTTCAGATATTTTTATACTATTTTTTATATCCATACGATTTATAAAATCCGCACAGCATTAATTCAATAGCAGCTTAAACTTGCTTAGGTCGAGCAATATCTAAATATAGTCGCAAGATAAAAGGACTAACAAATGAGATAAGGTTATTTAAATGAAATCTCTCTTCTTTATCTCAAGTCTGCTTTCAATGTTTCACGCAAAATGTTTCCCACGCCCGCGAAACTAAAAGATTACCTTAGGGTAAACTGGAAATTGAAAAATATTCCACTTTCTAAGCAGAAGAAAATTTAATCTCGCCACGCTATTGACGCAGCCTTTGCTCGTGGCGAGTTAAACGCGCACTAAGATAATCTCGTATATTTTCTGAAAAAAGAGACCGAGTTCGCAATGGGTTAGTCTTTTTAAATATGAGAGATAATCCTTTCCTTGCGAGAGGAGTCATGCACGAGATTCGCCTGACGGACGGACGGAGAGAATAGCGAGTGAAGATGAGTAATAGTGTTTTGCATGGGTATGCAAATAGCAACGGGGTCGAGATTATTTCATGGCTATGATCAAAGCTTTATTATTGTACTTACTGACATCTCCGACGCTGGATGATCGATGATCTCTAGCTCTGTTTCTTCGCCGTTAAGCATCACAGATACGTTTTTCTGCCCGTATTCCTCGTCTGCAACAAGTTTGATCAACGATAAACGATGAGTTTTTTGTATAATTCTAATTCAATAATTAAACTGTGAATTTGATACGATTATGAAAAACATCTAAAAAATACATACAATGTGGAGAGATTTACAAAGAATTAAAAATATTGAAGGGGAAATCGAAAAGATAAGCGACATCGCAACAATTTTAATTTGCATAAAAATCTGTACTCCATGAATATCAATGCAATGATCGTGATAACGCAAATATAATTTCATATTTTACTGTTAAATTGTAGATTTTTAGTCACGTTCGCGTGCATGTTTATTCATGAATAATTGTTTATGAATATTCATATTGAAAATTGAAATCACGTTGAAAATTTTGATCAGGGAAAAAATGATAGCAGAATATTTTGCGAAAGTGTGGACAGTTTATATAACGATCGTTGATTTTAACCCATCTGAAATTTCAACTTCTGGGTAATATCACGAGATGAGATCAGAGTTCTGCATGAGATCAGCATATATATTGGAGTTTTGACTATAGACGATAATCCCTGGCTTGTTTTAGGCGACTCACTCTCTATATTCGCATAAATACATCCCTCTTGTACCTCAATATTACTTTAAAGAAAGGTATCGAATTCATGAACAGATGTTTCACTCAGTGTTAATTTTTTGAATCGGCACGGCAATCGAACGCGAGACAGAACATTTCATAAACCGATCCGTTTACTCGTGTACGTCGTTTGTGATACGAAACTTTCCCAACAGCGAATATCGATATTTTAGCACATGGAGTGCAGGTCGGCGAGCCGTGGAAGTGGTTCGAGGGTTTCGAACGTCTGCCTTCGGTAGATAACGACCACTTTCCCTGCTATGTTTCACCAAAGGATTACGCTCGTGACGTGGCACCAATATGAGATATTACTAAACTGAATAGCCAGCGAATTAATCATACAGCGCGTTGCTCAAAGAATTGTGTAATACATATTTTGAGATATAATTACTGTGTCTCAAACAACTCATTCAAAATATTAATTGCCTTTTCCTAACAAATTATCAAGTAACATTAGAGCATTTCTAAATCAGTATAAATTAAGTCTTCGAAATTCTCTAAAATTTAATCGATAAGAAAATCTGATTAATACTTTTAACAATTAAAATAAAAGTTTCATTTTATATCCGATAGATCTGCTATTTTTAAATTGTCATTGCTGTTTTTATTCACGTGTTTTTATAATAAACACGCAAACCTTGCAAACTGTATTTACCCGTTATTGATGGAAGGATCTAAAATGACGTGGGCGATCTCCAAGTTTTTCCTGCGTTCAAACGTTTTTGCTCGAACGGAGGATCCGCGGCTTATTGCATATGCGACCGGAAAGCGTACGTGAAGAGCACACGATACTACGGGAAGGTAACGGCCGAAAGGCTATAAGGCTCTTCGACTTGTATCGTGAGTATGGAATAATCGTAAAGAGGCGAAGTTAAGGCTACGTTGAACGCATCATTGTCCGAAGGAAATCGGATTCCTTTATCTGCATCCTCCACTCATCTTTCCTGTCTATAGGTTCGTCGAATCCCATAACCAGAGATGATCTCTGCCCGGGAAAAACGGTTTGCGTTATACCTTTGACCTGCGTTTAACCGGTCTGGATCGATCTTTTCACTGTGAATGGAATTAATAATTCCTCAGCTGAAAATTCTCAGTGTAAACGTTAGGAAGTTTCTAAGCACTGTTACATGCGACGAAAAGTTGTACGTAAGTTGTTTTGTTTGAAGATATTTCAAGGTGGACGCGAGAAGTTGCGAGTTTCTTTGAGTTCTGCTCTGTTTACTCGATTGAAAAATTTATCCAACTACATAATATACTTTCCCCTCAGGAAATGATGTTTGCCGGAAAGCCGGAACGTTAACGAATTTATTACGCGGACCCCCCTATTTGTGGAGTTTATACGTTCACATTTCCTGCGAGAACTTTCTTTTACGAGCACTACCATTTATCTCGGCATCGCGTCGTAAAGCTTGTGTCGTAATTAACTCGCGTTAAAATTAACNGTAATACATATTTTGAGATATAATTACTGTGTCTCAAACAACTCATTCAAAATATTAATTGCCTTTTCCTAACAAATTATCAAGTAACATTAGAGCATTTCTAAATCAGTATAAATTAAGTCTTCGAAATTCTCTAAAATTTAATCGATAAGAAAATCTGATTAATACTTTTAACAATTAAAATAAAAGTTTCATTTTATATCCGATAGATCTGCTATTTTTAAATTGTCATTGCTGTTTTTATTCACGTGTTTTTATAATAAACACGCAAACCTTGCAAACTGTATTTACCCGTTATTGATGGAAGGATCTAAAATGACGTGGGCGATCTCCAAGTTTTTCCTGCGCTCAAACGTTTTTGCTCGAACGGAGGATCCGCGGCTTATTGCATATGCGACCGGAAAGCGTACGTGAAGAGCACACGATACTACGGGAAGGTAACGGCCGAAAGGCCATAAGGCTCTTCGACTTGTATCGTGAGTATGGAATGATCGTAAAGAGGCGAAGTTAAGGCTACGTTGAACGCATCATTGTCCGAAGGAAATCGGATTCCTTTATCTGCATCCTCCACTCATCTTTCCTGTCTATAGGTTCGTCGAATCCCATAACCAGAGATGATCTCTGCCCGGGAAAAACGGTTTGCGTTATACCTTTGACCTGCGTTTAACCGGTCTGGATCGATCTTTTCACTGTGAATGGAATTAATAATTCCTCAGCTGAAAATTCTCAGTGTAAACGTTAGGAAGTTTCTAAGCACTGTTACATGCGACGAAAAGTTGTACGTAAGTTGTTTTGTTTGAAGATATTTCAAGGTGGACGCGAGAAGTTGCGAGTTTCTTTGAGTTCTGCTCTGTTTACTCGATTGAAAAATTTATCCAACTACATAATATACTTTCCCCTCAGGAAATGATGTTTGCCGGAAAGCCGGAACGTTAACGAATTTATTACGCGGACCCCCCTATTTGTGGAGTTTATACGTTCACATTTCCTGCGAGAACTTTCTTTTACGAGCACTACCATTTATCTCGGCATCGCGTCGTAAAGCTTGTGTCGTAATTAACTCGCGTTAAAATTAACCACAGATTATCCTAAACGCGCGTCGTAACAATTGTTTCATTCCGAACAATTTTTATGGAAATGTTACAGGCCGCATAGATTTTCTGGAAAACAGTGATACAAACGGAAATATTAGGTGGAGTTTAGAAAGAGGAAAAAGATTAGTTCTCCAGGGGAAATATTTGTCTTCCGGTTTTTCATTGCGAATTTTAACGCGTAACGATGATCGATGCTCGTTCCTTCCTCGAGAGAAAGCGCGTATAAATGGGACCGGTCTCTAGGACAGGAGATTAATATGAATTCTCGCATATAAACCAACGATCCACTCTAAGTAAGATAAAGATTTGTTGGAATGAAGCTAGAATGTCTGGATTTTAAATCTGAGCACTGGTTTGTTAAGGACATTAAAAGAACATTAGGAGAGTACATTTGTAAATTGGACAAAATAGATTTCCATTCTTCAATTTGAAAAGTAATGTTCGTACGTAGGATTTGTACTTCGAAGGCATGTCTATTGTTTTCTGCCCTCCATCAGTTTAGTAATCTGAAAACTAAAATGTTTACTTGCTCAGAAATTTTACACAATTACGCGAGAGCATTTGGTTAGCCCTCCTTTGATAGCGAGCTCTCCACGGGTTTCCGCTTCCTTATTTTTGCTGGAATGAAGGGCTGCTAGTGTAACGAGGGCGGACAATCAGCATTATTCGACTATTCATCCCCGTCCGATGCGAAACGAAGCAGCACACGGGGTTTCACGAATCACAGCGGGTGCACCTCCTGTAATTTGCATTCGCCAATGCTTCCGCGATGAACGTCCTCCGTATCGACTGTAAAGCCCTGGCTCGTTCGATTTTTTCCACAAGCCGCAAATAACGTCGTAATTCAAAATCCCTTTCTCTGCGAGCTCTTTCCATCTTCTGACAATTTATTTCTCATTTCGTTCAAGAAACAGTTTATCTTTATCTTGCAAGGAAGGAAACTAATTTCTTCGCGAAGATTGTTTCACTTTGAATTACGAGCAAGCCTATTTTATTCCGATTTCGCACAGTGCGACTAATTCTCGATTCTCCTACGTAACGTCTTGTTGCGAGTCTAAGTTTAGAAAAATCTGATTGTGCGCGGGTGGTCGGTCATTATTCTATCGTAAACTCGGATCGATGGAAGGTCGCTTCTTTTGAAAAGGAAAAGCATGTAGCGAGAGCATTAAATATAGATTTAGATAATCGTATCTGTGCTCGCATTAATTCATACAGTATTGAATTTCTTAAAGCGTGCTTCGCCAGATACTCAAGACCGAGCCTCGAAACGTTGAAATATGCAAATCTGATGTTAATTTATAATCGTCGAGGTATGGCCCAAAGAAAGACACTTAAAATTTGCATACTGCAGATCTTCTGGAGTACCACTACCGTCAAGTATTCCGTGTTAATTTTATTGATAATAAACCCAGTGGATGGACATGTGGTTGTCAGGACGCATCGCGTATATGAACTGATCAAAATTAATAAGAATTCGGACGAATTCGAATCGCTTTAATTAGAATCGGAATTACTTGTTCTTGCGACATAGTTTGGGGTTGCGTTTCGCGGAACCACTGGAAACAGTTGTGGAAATTGTTGCGGTGCGGCTACGTTTCAGTCGAGAATTATGTCGACTCTAATGACTATATAGCACTGAAGCGTTTCGCGCAATTAAAACTTTAAACGTGAAGAGGAATACACACACAAGCCTGTTAAGTATGATTCGAACTCCTGGAACGGTTCATTGATAAAGGGGAAAATTGTTAGAAACTTCCGTTAGANACATATTACAGAAAAGGTAATAATTGTAAAATTGCTTAATGGATTAATTAAAATTTATATACCTACCTGACGATCGCAATTTTAATCTTAAGCAGGTTCTATGTGAATGTTACAAAACGACCAAGTGAAGTTTAAAAACGTATTGGAAAATTGAAGAAAAATATTGTTCCACTTCTGTTTATTACTACGAAATTTTATGTATCATTTTTATATAATGTACATAAAAAAAATGGATAAAAGGATGTACGTGGATAGTTTGTGAATATTAAGTGAACAACAACAGGTATTGTACACGAGAATTTTTATTCGAATGTCCATACGGTCCCACGTGTCGAAGCTTAAAAATAATCACACCTAGATTTCAAATTCTAATCGCTTATGAACTGAAGCCTATCTCTTAGAAAGAATGCTGAAAATCGAGGAATACAACAGTAACACAGCGTTTGTACATTCACTATCTTACAGGAAGCCTAAAGAATAGACTGTGGATTTTTTATATCTGAAATTGCACATCTGTGATATGAATTTAGATAAGCATTTCTGATATTCTGTACATTCGTGGATATTGAATGCACTTTTGATATNAAATTAATAAGAATTCGGACGAATTCGAATCGCTTTAATTGGAATCGGAATTACTTGTTCTTGCGACATAGTTTGGGGTTGCGTTTCGCGGAACCACTGGAAACAGTTGTGGAAATTGTTGCGGTGCGGCTACGTTTCAGTCGAGAATTATGTCGACTCTAATGACTATATACCACTGAAGCGTTTCGCGCAATTAAAACTTTAAACGTGAAGGGGAATACACACACAAGCCTGTTAAGTATGATTCGAACTCCTGGAACGGTTCATTGATAAAGGGGAAAATTGTTAGAAACTGCCGTTAGAAATTTCAACCTGCTTAAACTTCTGTGATCTATACAAACTCCTGGAATTCACTACAATTTTTAATAATCCCCTTTCGAATTGCTTGAGATTAATAAATACGTTTGAATCACAGCAATTGCAATATTTTGTAATATTATGTTAACTTGGATGCTGATGATTTATGTAGTTGATGCAACCTTTATCAAAATTAAATAAGGAGAAAGGTCTGTGAACACGTATTGATTTGTAATTTCAATCACGTGCGATCGTGCACGAGTGGCTGTAATAATGTAAACGATGCGTTTGTACTCACCGAGGGAGGTGTCGTACGCGCTAATTGAATCGCTGGTAGTGAACTGGGCGGTTAGGGCGGTTTTACCAACCCCCGACGCACCGAGCATGCCAACTTTGTAAGTGACCACTCGTTCGTTGCTCGTGTCCTCCTCGGTCTCTATCCCTGAAATCTGAGAAGCCGAGCTGAAACATAGAAACGAAAAAAATATGTACCATCGACCGGCGTGCAAAAATATGTCAATATCATTAGACTTTGGATTGAAATATTTTATTACACTAACAATGAATATTATTTATGTTAGTGTAATAGGATTTGATTTACACTTTTCACAGCTTAAACATTCATTCCTTTATATAATACAAATTTCACTTATTTCTATTAAGTTACACCTAAATTAAGCTATAAGCCACCCCCTGAAATTGTTATACTTTCGCAACTGGAAATTCGCGACTAACCCTCGCGCCTCGTAATAAAAAAATCAATTCTAAACCAAGCGACGACGCGAAGCAAGCGGTGAAAGTATACTTTTGCGTCCGCTTGGTCTCGCCTTGCCTCAAAGAGAACGTATCGCTCGCATGAGAATAAAGATTACTATATTAAATAGTAAGACGAAGAAGTTAAGTTTAGAAGATTTATATGAAACACAGTACTATCATTAATCTGAGGTCTGCTTTAAATTTTATACCTGTATCGCTTTTGCGATTGTTTTTTAATACCCGTATGATACATAAACATACATGAAGAAAAATGCTGAACATAATTAGAAAAAATTAAGTGAAACAGAATCACGATTAATCTGACGTCTGCTTTAAATCATCTTATATCACGTGCTACGATTTCATATGTGCAGAATAGCTTTGCGAACGTTTTCTGATATCCAAATAATAGATAACCGCGCATAAATGGAGATTTGCAATTGTGACGAGTGATAAAATCGAAGCCAGAAGCGNAATCTGACGTCTGCTTTAAATCATCTTATATCACGTGCTACGATTTCATACATACGGAATCGCGTTCACGATTGTTTTTTAATATCCGAATAATACATAAACATGCATGAAGGAAAATGTTGAACATAATTAAAGAGAATTAAGTGAAAAAGCATCATAATTAATCAGACGTCTGCTGTAAACCATCTTATATCACGTGCTACGATTTCATATGTGCAGAATAGCTTTTCGAACATTTTCTGATATCCAAATAATAGATAACCGCGCATAAATGGAGATTTGCAATTGTGACGAGTGATAAAATCGAAGCCAGAAGCGTCAGTTGTCGGTTTATCGCAGTCTGTTCTCTCCCGGAGTTTTATCATAGCCACCGGTTTATCACTCACTTTTATTATGACGAAGCGGATCTTCGTGAATATAAAATGACGTCAATCGGAGCTTATACTATGTACTGATAAAATCCAATCTGTTTCTTATATCTTACATTATATTTTTATTCATTTCGTCCCCCTGGCACTTGTGAACGCCCTAAAAATACATGACACAGGTTTCTGTTACGAAACTTCTCCAGTTATTCCACATTAAGGAAATCTATAACTGTGTGCATTTTCTAATTAATCAATTATTTCTATGTTCTGTGAGTCATCATTCTAATTTCGTGTGCGCGCTATTTTTCAAGTCTTAAATATTAAATTGATTAAACATTTCAAATTATCCATTAGTCATTGATTTCATAATTAAATTTAATAGAAATACATTTTGATTTGTCAAAATACAGAAGGTAATTTAATTAACGACCTTCGGTTTGATAAATTAATTAAACAAGTTATTGAAGGTGATACTTTTTGTTCATTTACCCTGTACTCTCGCATATGTGTCAAGGAACCGATTAATCGAGGGGTTAATTACAATATCGGCACCCCAGAGGTATATTCCTCATTCCACAATAATCTCGTTGGGTACGTTTTAATTGCGGTCTGATTTTGTTCACTTTTATCTCTCTCTCGTGACTCGGATTCGCCCATAATTTTCCGGTCCCCTGGGAAAGCGAAAGGAGTCGGCGGACATTTGCGGAAAAGCGGACAGGAAGCACGCCTCTTGCGCTGGTAACGTCGAAAAGCCGTCCCATTTCTGACATAAATACGACCTCTTTCCGGCAGCCTGCACAATTTCCCGCGTCCTCTTCCTTCGATTTTCTGCCACTCCCTTGCTTATTTTCCTTTTATCTCCATCCCACTCTCTGTTCTTTATCGAAAAAACGATAGTCTGCTCTCGATACTTGTGTTGTCCGAACTTTTTATCTCAGTATCATTATATGAAATCGAATATTCCGTGAACTATAAAATATGATTATGAGTGAAATGATTATTTGCATTATAACGCGTGATCATACCATGTAAAATAATTGTGTATATTATAATATCTAATGATGAATGAGACGATTATACACAATAAACACATATAATGCTGTTAATTAATTAAATTATAAAGTTGCGAAAGTACTAATTGAATTATGATTATAATGTAGTTTTCACATTAAATACTGCTGTAACATGTATGTAATGTCACGCGTCTATCGGAAATTTTCAGTGGTAAAGCGTTTAATGCGAGTAAGTGCATACTAAATTCCCGTGGGAAATATCGTTATTATTTGTATATGCGCGATACGCAACAAGTTAATCATCGCATCGGCAGGAAGGTTGAAACTCGGACGGAACCGGCGCAATTTCGGTTTCCATGAATATTAACTTTATGATTAATGTTTGAAAGTGCATAAAAACGAACACGTGTATTCAAATAATTTCATTGCTAATTAAGGAGAATTGGGTCCGAGACGCTTGTTGCACAGTAAATCGTTTATAGATAATACCAAAGCTTTTTCACTTTGATAAAGACTAATTGAAATTGATTAAAGTTAACTGAATTTCGATACTGTTACAATTTCGGAACACTCTCGCTTAAGGTTGCTGTAATTAACGAGGGGACGCGTGATTACCGTTCGCGGAATTACTCGCTGAGCCCGCAGAACCAAAAGATTCTACTTAAACAGATTAAAGAGTCTTATTCCCCCGTCCCGGCACCGTCTCCGCGTAATTTTCTCGCTCCACGGCGACGTGCGACGCTTCGTTTCTCGGGCTCCTCGACTCCCGAAACGGGTTATCCTGGTCGCATCGCATCGCGATGAAACGAGATGTAATCTCGACGAGTGCTCTCCGGGGGAAAAAAATCGCGAGACGTGGTCAACGACCGATCGTAATTTCATATTCTCACGCGCTTATGCAAAAAGTAAATGCGCAATATTACCTGCAATGTGTTTAGTATTTTGCCAAATCATTGCGTCATAAATGTATTGTTAATTGATAATGAATCATTTATTACTTTATCGTTTCATTATAAAATTTCAATAATTGTATTATAATATTATTATAATTTTTTCTCGTTTCACTTTTCAATACTGATATGCATTCAATCTACGTGAGATAAATCTTTTTAAAATTCTTGGATACAGGAAAGCTTGTGGAAATTGAACTGTGTAGCAAAGAACAACAGCTAACGGAAGAAGCAACAGGAAGTAAAAGAGTTGGTAAGATAAGCTTTCCGAGCGGATAGAAACAGAATTGCGAAAGCTCGCTAGTGAATCGCACCGAGAAGTTAAAATTACAATTACACTGTTGGGAAGAATATTTTAAGAAACAGTACAATGATTATGGAATTATTTAATGATAATACTAAACTGTCTTATGAATCGTATCTAATANAAGAGTTGGTAAGATAAGCTTTCCGAGCGGATAGAAACAGAATTGCGAAACAAGCTCGCTAGTGAATCGCACCGAGAAGTTAAAATTACAATTACACTGTTGGGAAGAATATTTCAAGAAACAGTACAATGATTATGGAATTATTTAATGATAATATTAAACCGTCTTATGAATCGTATCTAATTTACAGACTACAGGTTTTTATGCAGTTATAGAAAATTTGCGTGTAAGAAAATAAACCTATTGCGTATAATTTTCAGAAATACATAAAACAATTAATCTATATCTCAAATTATGGAAATTACAAAAATGAAAAATCTGTAGAAATTAATTACATTCCTGTTTTAAGGATTCCTCAATTGATTCCTTAAAAGATATGTAATCAATTTATACAGATTTTTCATTTTTGTAATTTTAATACGTAATTTAATATATGTATTTGATATTTTAATATAATATGATTTTTCATGAAAATCTGGATTCTACTAATACGACATTTTATTCATTGGTGGATAAAAATGTTAATCGTATCGTGAAGATTAGTTTCGCATTGCAAATNATATTTTAATATAATATGTTAACAATAATATGATTTTTCATGAAAATCTGAATTCTACTAATAGGACATTTTATTCATTGGTGGATAAAAATGTTAATCGTATCATGAAGATTAGTTTCGCATTGCAAACAAATAGAATAGTTTTTGTTCACGGTATGGGAATATTAATAATTGATTGGATTTTTGTGGTAATTTTGTTCTCACCTGAGGAGCCTGATCTCTCTGGTGCTGCTGCAGCTGGTGCCCGAGGAGGTGACGCTGTTTATGCTCTTGCTGCGTCGGGTTTTCAATAAATCGCCGAGGTTGGAGACCCCGTTCGCCGTGATGGAGAAGGACCTCAGCCTGTAATATTCCACGCCATCCTCGATCTCACCCTCGTCACCGCCGCCGGCGCCACCCCGTTTAGTCTCAGCCAGCATCGGCTGCAACATTCAATTCGTATTTTTTTCTGTTAATGCACCCACACAATGTATGTACAGACTGTAAGTAATCGTTGAAAATAAAGCTCAAGAAAGAGACTGTCACAAACGCGGTTTCGGTTTGCCACGAATTCACTTCAATTCTCTACGAAAGTTGCCACGTCTGAAAACAGAGTTAACTCCATCCCAGACTTGTTACCGTTGGCATGATTAGCATGATTGTGTTCGATCGGGACTCTCGACGAGCCAAATTAACCATGAGGTACTCTCCTTCGTCGAGGAACTCGTAGCGGAACTGATTCGACGAAGTGAAAAGAGACGATGCTTTTCGTCTGAGGGCGAGGAGCTTTCAGACGTCTTCCGTGATAAAGAGAATGCAGCTTTTGCTAAGAATGTTTTTTCACGGTAGGGGTCAGTGCACGGTTTACTTGTTTGGGAATACGTTTCGAAAAATTCGTTCTCTCATCGTGGGTTCATCTCTGATTTATAAATATGAACTGATATTGATAACATGAATAGTGCAATATACGAAATCCTTTTGTCTCACATATTTTTGTAATTAATAATTTGGTATGAAATACACAATGGATAATATAGAGCACAGGCGTTAATTTCTGATATGACCAATTCGTGAGCGTCACGTTGATTGTTCACATATATTCATTTACGTATACGTCGACAATTTTTATCCGAGATAAAATGATTGCAGAAAGGTTTTGCAAAAGCGTGGGGTATTTCATTTAACGTTCACTGATATTTGAATCTGCCTGCTATTTCAACTCATGGAGAATATTGTGATATTACGATATGTTGTTANTCATCTCTGATTTATAAATATGAACTGATATTGATAACATGAATAGTGCAATATACGAAATCCTTTTGTCTCACATATTTTTGTAATTAATAATTTGGTATGAAATACACAATGGATAATATAGAGCACAGGCGTTAATTTCTGATATGACCAATTCGTGAGCGTCACGTTGATTGTTCACATATATTCATTTACGTATACGTCGACAATTTTTATCCGAGATAAAATGATTGCAGAAAGGTTTTGCAAAAGCGTGGGGTATTTCATTTAACGTTCACTGATATTTGAATCTGCCTGCTATTTCAACTCATGGAGAATATTGTGATATTACGATATGTTGTTATTTAGACGTTCGAGAATAAACCCCTATTTTTTGTCAAAATCTATTTTTGAAATAGCTTTTGAGAATACTTTTTTCACTTGTTAATCTTTTATGCGAACCATTTTTGAAAATTTTGAGAAAAAGAGATTTTAATTTCTCCGAGATTTTGTCCAGGGCTACTGCTTCAGATTTTGCGAAATTATCGTTTTTCCTCAATTACTCCTAAGCCGTTGAACTCACAGGGAAATTGCAAGAGAGCATTTTTATAGCTGATAACTAGAGCTACAACTTTTGTCGGAAGCATTTTTCACTAATTTCAATAATTAACGAGTAATTTGCAATAAACGTTTTATCGTTTCGTTATCGACACTAACAAAAAATGTTTCAGATGAAAGTTATAGTTATAGTTGTATGCTACAAAAAGACTCCTTTACAATTTCCCTGTAAGTCCTACGGCTTAGGAGTAATTGAGGGAAAACGAAATTTTTTGCCAAAAGTTCGCTGTTTCGTCGGTGCAACGGTCGGATTTTGTTAATGTCAATTAGAAAAAACATGCGTAGAACATTTCTTGTA
Source organism: Ceratina japonica (assembly GCA_019453355.1). Taxonomy (NCBI): domain Eukaryota; kingdom Metazoa; phylum Arthropoda; class Insecta; order Hymenoptera; family Apidae; genus Ceratina; species Ceratina japonica. Next base: position 42,825 of record SMSR01013324.1, on the reverse strand, counting down.
GAGGACATCAGTGCCTAAAACTTCTGTACAAAAATTTTATCTCTAGGGTCAATAATTAATTAATTAACTAATGAAATTGTTCATTGCGAAAACTGTTTCTTTGCCATGTTGTTGGTTGTGCGATTTTGTTATGTGTAGGAGTCAATTATCAGTACATTTTTTAACACAGTGAACCTACTGTTCTTATACTGTAGTATTGTAAGAATAGCTGTGTTCTGAGTAATAAATAAATAGAAATAAATCTTGACTTTTTTTCAAGATCTTTGTCCAAGTTTCTAATTCCTCGCTACTTAAAGTCATAATGAGAACTGATAATTTAAAGCGTAGGTGCTAATCTTTGACATGAATCGAGTGAACGCTTTAAGCAGCGTGGGATTCGATAAGGAGCGAGCAGTTCGTGAGCGTCAGACTTCTAGTACAAGCGAAGAGGGATTAGGGTCAAAGTGAATCCTCGTGTGCATCAGCGTGCCCATTACGAGAATTAACCGGGCATTATTGTACACTGTACACTGACGTCTCGCGTTTTAGCCTAATTTCTTGTAACGCGTATGACCTTCAACCTCCGACTTGAACTTTACCTTACGTTTCTTCAAATTCAATTCATAGATCGATGGAACTCATTTATAGATTTCGAAATGATGGAACGAAATATCTGATGCATGAAATGAAAAAACGAGATTGTACGAATTATAATATTGCTTAATTTTGATAAAATATGTATACGTATACGTATTTTAAGTTATTTTTGTATGAAACGGGGAAATTAACGAAATAGATATAAAAGAGTGATGGTGTGTTTAATAAATTAGCTTCGAAAAAAGGAAGAAACTTTTAGATTTAATTAAAGCTTTAATAATCTGTTGTAGGATTGAATTCCCCTCGTTAATTTCGTCTCCATCGAGATACCGTTTCGCCGTTAATACGCTTAATGTCGCTTCGTCAAATTGGAAATGAGAAATCTGATATCCGTCCATCGGGATTACCATTTCGAAATTTCAAAAACGCGTCATTTTCAAATATCTACAATCTGCATGTGATATATGTTCAATAAAATAAATATTCCCTGGTTTAAGAACGTTTTTCTTGTTTCCTATTCATAATATTGAAAATATCTATAATATTTTCATTTCCGATCAGATGCGACGTGTTTATTCGCTCAAATAAAAATGTCACAAATTCCATCGTGTCGAGCATACTTTTACAATTTACTATCCAATAGAAATTTATCAGGGAAGATTTTCCGTTTCCCGCTTCCGGCCATTGAGTTTCCGTCCTATCAGAGATGTCGATCCCGTTAAGTTTCTCTCTTTCTCTCTCTACTATCTAAAAGTTTTCCAGAGGGAAACGCACGTCGAACGAGTCCTCGAAGAGGCCTCGAACGTCGAGACAATATCAACTGACGATCTCGGGGTCTGGTTTCAACAACACTCTACCCTGTAACATCCAAGTACCCGTCTCTCCACTCGCCGGAAGTTTCACAGGATTCGAGTAGCGTCGTTCCGTGCACACTGAAACGAAACGAAAAATCGGTCCGACGCTGGAGGAGCTGTTGGAGATCGATACGATCCGCGAATCAAATCCTCCCGCCTCGACATTTCGGAAAATCACACTCGACGGATTTTCCTACTTCCATCCCAGCCAATTTTCCATTTTCGACCGGAGACTGTATTCTCTTTCAAATGTCAAGTTGAGCTGCGAGCCCTTTATTTCCAGCTGTGAAATCCTAAAGTACATTGCCAAGCATTTATTGCAGAAATGTTTCAACGTCGATGAAAAATTAGGTATAACATATTCCATCGATCTCGATTAAGTGCATATTTGTCAGAGTCGAGCGGCGAATCGCAACTGCTACAGGTATTTTCATTAATTAACGTCATTCCCAGTTAATTGTTACAGAAAGCGTTGCGAAGTACACGAATACAGAAATCCGTTCGTAATCCAATATTCCCATAAGGGCGATGTGTATGTATATCTGATACCATTTCAATTAACCGTACGTTTAAAGCTGTTTTATTTTCCGCGTGGCACGGCGCACGACATAAATTAATCGTCTCGTTTAAATTCATCCAGGAACGAAATAACACCAGCCAGAACGATTTCATTTTTTCGTGTTTGCAGATTCGATCCGAGGGGTTTGCTCTGACTCATTTTTCCTATCGAAATCACGTAGGTTCGTCGAACATTCGTTGCAAAACGATGTACACAACGTGTTTCAATATGCAAAACCGTAAAATTGCACAGCTTTTATCCTTTTCTGCTGCGACATCGATTTAACCCGAAAATGTAAAACGGGTTTCTGATTAAAACGCAGTTTTCTACGAATATCAAGGAGGTGATCAGCGTACAGAATGCAATAAAAATGTTTAGCATCGTTTAATCGTTCTTACCGTGCAAAGCCAATTTCCCGGTTGGAAAGTTGATCGCGTGGGAAAACGAGACCGCAATTAACGAGAGTGTGGGTGCATTTAATCGATATTCGGCTAATCGATTCCGCAGCTGCAATTATTAGGCCATTTAATCAGATTCAATTAGGCATTCCTCTTTTTCGTCGACGTCGTTAAGGTTCTATGAACCATAACATAAAATTAATGACCAAACGTTGATGCTTTAATAGTTACTAGATATTACATTAATAGAACACTGTACGAAATTTTAGAAACTTTGCGAGCCTATTAAAAAACTTATTATCCATACCAATCATCATGAGTTATCATGTGAAATATTCTATGAAATATTCTATGAAATATTATAACGATCATTTAATGAAATATTGTATGAAATATTACATCACACAGTACATGAAATATTGTTATAATTAGTATATCAATTAATACATGGAATATTATATCAGTGATTGCGCTTTAATGCTTGCAATTGAATCACATTAAATATATTTCATAAATTATTATTTAAATTGTTTATTATTGAACGTTAGACGAATGAAATTAAATTTGGGGAACAGTCAGTAGAAACTCGTTGCCTTCGCGACGTGGCTCGCAACGATTTTTCTCGCGGCTCGTTAACCGTGAGCGAAACGTCAATGGCACTGTTATCGCCTAATTCCTGTCAAAACGGCTAAAAACTAATTTAGACAGTTAGGGACTGTACGTTCTGTTCGAAGGTCTCGGTGATTGTCCCGGACCGTCTAAACGAAGGACAAGGACAAGGCGATGTTGCACACGATCGAAAGGATCGTTACGTTTATCGTCGAGCCCGTTCACGTCGACGTATCTGTCTATTAGTGAGTGCAGCCCCTTAACCCCAGACTATCGAAATACGTAACGAAATAACAAAAATATCCACCAAACAGATATATCAATTATACAAAAGTTAACAAACAATATCTTCCAATTTCCCGTTTCGAACGACCATTCGGATTCACCTGTACGTTTCGTTGTATTCTGAAATATCGAAGCTTAATTCTGTTCAACACAATGAATATATTAAGTGTATACTATTTTGTTATAATTGTAATGTTTCGTAATTGCATACTTCTTTATCTGATTGCGAAACCTATTTCGGTGAAACGATGTGTTACTATTTTAATAGACTTTTCAACTGGGATTAGACATTTGATAATGAATTTTGAAAATGTTTAAGCGTAAAGACAGCCAGGTTTTGTAGTTAAAACGATCGAGTGTGTCATCGAGTCACATCATCGAGTAACGCGTCATGAGTGTACCGACCTTCGGTGATCTTGGACAAAGAGCTAGAGACATTTTCCGAACTGGCTACCATTATGGCAAGAATCTCATCAAATTTGGCGCTAAATCGACGTCCAGCGACCTGCAAATGCAAAGCGACTTGACCCTGGATTACGACACGTCGAAGGTGCGATATTTCATTCCTGCTCACGTCATTCAAGCCTTGCATAAGAGTCCACTTTTATGGGAATGACGCTTTTAGGACAAGTTGTACATTTTTCACAAGTCCACATTTTTCAAGTTTTCTTCACGTCTTAATTATATTATGAATTTATAGAATTAATTATATTAACTTAGTTAGAACCACATTAAATATAATCTCCTCTATATCAACTCTTAAATATAATAATAAGAATCAAGATAATCCTGTTAAAACTGTAAAAGAAATTCGAACAATCATGAAAATGTCATCTCTTTCACCCACTTATGAGAGGTAGTATTCAAAATTAATTTTTACACAACTTTGTACTTAATTTTCTTTATGTTCATAATTTTGTAACGTGTTGAAATAAAAATCAAATCGATAAATGACATATTTTATAGAAATTCGAAAGAAATTGTGGAAATATATTTCAGCCGTTTTCACCACTTGGTGACGAAATTTTGGAAACTGATAGATGCCTTTTCTTAATGACTGCCTAGATCATAAAGGAATCCTAGATCCTTCCATATTTCTCGAATCATTGATTGAAATTGGGCTTTGACATATATGATAAATCAATCAGGACATTCTTTTATATACATACATAGATTACTAAACTGCATATTTTATATATTTATAGAAAAATTGTAGAAAACAATGTATTTGATACCCAAGGATATACAGAATGTGAGAAATACAATGAATAATCACAAAGAAATTGGATTCGTAACAGAGAGCTGCATGACAATTATTATGCAAATGACACGATTTCTTATATTTTCCAGCTGAATGGTAGCGCGGAAGCAGAGTACAAAACACAGAGCGGCAATTTCTTGCAAAAATGGACGTTGGATGGGACTTTGATATTGGGTTACAGGCTGTACGGAGCGGTAATACCAGACACTGGTCTGCTCTCGGAAATTACTTACAACCCGGAAACCACAGCGAAAAGTATAAAAATCGGTGGAACGTGCACGAAACAAGCCCTCAACGCGACTTGCTGGATCTGTTAGTCAAANCTTTTCCAGCTGAATGGTAGCGCGGAAGCAGAGTACAAAACACAGAGCGGCAATTTCTTGCAAAAATGGACGTTGGATGGGACTTTGATATTGGGTTACAGGCTGTACGGAGCGGTAATACCAGACACTGGTCTGCTCTCGGAAATTACTTACAACCCGGAAACCACGGCGAAAAGTATAAAAATCGGTGGAACATGCACGAAACAAGCCCTCAACGCGACTTGCTGGATCTGTTAGTCAATTTCATCTTTCATTGAATTCACATGATTGAACTGCGGGTTTCCGTGCAAAACGAAACGTCTGTAGCATTAATTAAAAAAATGTTCCAGTTAAATATTTTTTGTATTATTTAAATATTGCAGCATGTATTCAGCCTTTGATCTTCTGAATAGCTTTATACATTTTTAATTTCTGTAGACTCAACGTTTTTATAAATGCATCAAATCCGTAGTTTAATTATCAGATAATTAATAAGTAATTTCACGTTATTGATTCAATCAATTTATTATTTCCCTCTTCGTTTTAATATGTATTTATTAAACACGTGGCAGTTTAGCTACTTTTATTAACTCTACCTAATTTCGATTGGAATGCCAGCGTGACACGAAGAATTAATTAAAAACAGTTTGGAGCAATTTTATTAATCTGTAGCCACTTTAAACAATTCAATTTACCCGGAATGAAACGATAAATTGATAATACAGGCGACGTCTATATGTATATTTCCACGTGTACACGTTATCGATTGCCTTTAAATTCGCAGTTTCGAGATTCAATAATTCAGTGAGAAAAAAAGTAAAAAGTCTAAAATTCTGAAAAATGAATAATCATTTGTAGTCGAATCTTACCTTTACATTCGTGTCTGACATTTGTACGCAATAGTCATTCGTCGTAACAAATTTAGTTAAACTAAGTTAATTATTGAAACTAATACCCAACGTATTGAATGAAATTCATTCGCGGTCCACGATTCTGAGTTGTAATTGTAATAGCAGATTTAATAGCGACACGCGCGATTGTTGGATTTAAACTGACGTTGTTCGGATTCCGTATTAGGGGACGTTTGATGTTTACCAACGAAACTGCGCAGCATTCTGTCAAAGTTTCCACGTGTAGTAAATGTACATATGTATGTATGTATAAATAGAATTGTTAGAGTTGTATGAAAACAAATCCAATTCGGTTGTAAAATTTGAAATTCACGTTAAGATTCTTTATGAAATTGATATTCGAGGATAATAGCCCAAAAACTGTTCTATTATTTTTTTACTTGATNCTTCTGGTTTCTAACTAAGACATGTTTACAAACTAGAACGACATATTTAAAAGTTGGATAGCCGTGGGATTTCAGGAATTATAAACATTTTAATCCTATTCAAACTCGATAAATATATTCTTAATATATTATAATAAAATATTTAAGTTATATACATCCTTTTTAATTGTATTTTTAATTATTATATATTCAAGTTATATACGTCTTTTTTAATTGTATTTTTAATCACTATATATTTAAATTATATGAATAGAAATGAATATTTATTATAATGAATCGTTAAAATAAAAGATTTTGATGAAAAGAAAAATTGAAGTGAATTTCAGTTGTATTACGTCAGAATCGTGCTGGAGGCAAGTCGGTTTGTCGGTGCGGTGCAAGTAGTCAAATTTCACGTGGAGCACGGACGACAGTTTCAGCAAGTGAGATTACATTATGTACTCATAATTCAGATTGGAGTCGCAGCGCGATTTCTGGTCGAATGGAATCGGGTCGAGGAGCTCGATAAATAAAGGAACACCCTCGTGAATTCTACAACTTTAATTACACTTAATTATCCGCGCGTATTCGCAACAACGAACGATTTACGTAGACAGGCGCGGAGATTTAAGAACCGGCTCGAAATCATTATCTCGTTTAAATGATACATTTGTATAAATAAAATGTTAACAATACTTCATTGTACAGCACATAAACAAAATACTGCTATTTCTTACAGGTATTAAAATAATGTTAAAATTAATTTTTTATGGAGCTAGTGATTAGTGAAAATTCGATTGTATACCTAGGAATGAGCTTATCCTCGAGCATGCTGGGCAAATCGTCGGAGTCTTCGTAAGGGGTGGCGAAGAAATCTTGAAATTTATCCGGGAAGCTGCTCGGCGGGCAGCTGTTCACGGAAATCCGATCAAGAAGCTCGGTGGAATTTTTCTTGACGGCCGCATGATGCCCCGACACTGTTGACGTTGCCATATAGTTTTATACAGTCAACCCCTGAGGCTTTCAACCGCGCGATTTCTTCGAACGCACGCTCCAATTTTCCTTCATTATTTTCATTTCTTCATGCTTCACTGAATTCACTTATTAGTGAGACGATAAAAGAAGTCGTTGTTATTAACTCAAATCACGTCTACGAAAGTCGAATAATGATGGTTAACCCACAAGTGTTTTATATAATTATTTTATTTTACTTTCTTGATTAATTTGTATTTCGTTAAAAGGGTTTGCGGTTTCACTTCTCACGTGGTTCCAAAACGTCAACAATAAAAATTACTCTTTCAGCAATTTAAGATTAATTGCAATTTGAAAATGATTCAAACCGCAGGAAAAGGTGATGGCTTTATTTATGAAAAATTATGTTTCGAGGGGTTTCGCGTGAAGCGAAAATTGCCTCATCCCGGCGCGGCGAGGACCTGATTGAAACTGAGGCTCGCATGGTTGCGTGCCGTTCGTTCTAGCTAGCCAAGCTGAAGCGTACTACACCGCTTGCGCAAGCGTCGTCACCCCGAAAGCTTCCCCGAAACGCGGCACAAGTGATTTGGTTTCTGGTCACACGAGACCGCCGTGGTTCCTTTAACTGTTAACTTCCAATTAATCAACGCTGTTTGTGCTTCGCCAGACAATACAGTTTTAATATCCATTCTTGCGAGCGAAAGCTTGCGGCAGAATTGCGAAAAAATTATTCACTCGTCAGGTCGAATACGTCGAAACAGTTTCAATGTTTTAAAATTATTAAAAAAACTGTTTCGAAAAATTAGTTGACTCGCAAAACGGAATTTGATTACAATATGAATGAAATATGTAGATGGTAAAAATAATGTTTTTTACTAAAAATTTGCAATTCCATTGGATAGAATTAATTATATAGAATTTGTTCGACACGGACATGATTTAATTAAGACAGATTTGAGAAGTTCGTGTTCGCGCGTTAGATTGAAATAACACTCGGGGAATAAATTACTGCACCTAGTCTGGTTTCTCGTTTATTATTCGGCGCCATCCGCGAGAGTAAATAGTACGCAGAAAACGGTGTCTCTACCAAGAACTTGGCGAGCGAATCCTCCTTAGAAAGTGGTTAAAGCGATTACGGTTACGCCTAACTCCCGTCGCGGTTCTTTCCGAGATAGCATCATTTCGTACCAAAAGATTTGTGCAAAAACTCCGAAAATAGTAAAGAAATACATCTACGTTTTTATGTTTGATAATAATTTTTCTGTAGTTATATGTATGAGTCCGGCTTTTCAATGATACCTTTCTATTTATATTCACCACGAATGCGTCCTTCTTATGAATTTTAAAATAGATTTTCCATGCTTTTTCATGTACCGTGCACTGCTCATTGCATAATGGATGTTATGCAAATATTCACGTATGTGAAANATGATTGGCATTAGAATTTCCTCATAAAATATAATGATCCCCCATTAATCATTAATGTCTACCATTAACTCTTCAAACTTGAGATTGACTTTGGAAATTCATGACACCAGAAGTTCTCACGAATGATTGACATTAGCATTTTTTCCAAAAATATAATGATTTCCCATTAATCATGTCTGTCATTAACTCTTCCAATTTGAGGCTGGTTATGAAAATTCGCGTTTGATAGACACAAATTTTACAAGCAAATCCAAGGTTTAAGCATTCAAGGTCTTCACGCGGGATTAAATTGACGTGGCGTCTTTCTTGCTTCGCCATTTTTTTGCTTTCCACGAACCTTTTAGCGTGTTGAATATTTATTAGCTGTCCAAAACATAGGAGAGCGCGTAGCCGAAATTTAATATTCAAGCATAATCTTCCATGCAAACACAGCAACGGTATGAAATGTTTATTTGTCACAAAGAGTTCGTTTCGGTTCTCGTCGCACGAAAATACCTTTTATGCAAATGCTTGCGCGACGAAAGTTCACACTTTCATACTTTATCTATTTTCATGAAATTTAAATATAAATGGGAAAAGCCTGGGCGTCATTAAACTGGATAACGAAATAAATGTAGGTCGCAATCAAACTTGGTCGAGTCAATAAAAACTATCTCTTGAATTATCGCAATATTCATTGAGTTCGCGATGGCTGTTTGATCGATTTCATTGATTTCTCATGCTTCATTCNAACGAAATAAATGTAGGTCGCAATCAAACTTGGTCGAGTCAATAAAAACTGTCTCTTGAATTATCGCAATATTCATTGAGTTCGCGATGGCTGTTTGATCGATTTCATTGATTTCTCATGCAACATTCATGAAGTAAAAGATTCATTATTATTTATAGAACTTCCGATAAAGATAAACCACTGAATGTATTGTAATACAACGGCTGGATTATTAACATGAAGAATCAATCAGTGTAGAATCCTTTCAGCTACAAAAGATGAATCGTGATGATCGAGCTTTTTAATAATCCATCATCGGGACGGTTCGTCGGCCGCGTTCCGGCGATCGATCAATTGAAACCTCGGGCCGTTGATTAACGATCCGTGACACGAGTAAATGGCAACTTAAATAGACGTCACTGCCGCCGCATCGTCCTCAGACTGCTGATGAAGCTGACCGCGATGTTGGCCAAACGTCAGAACGATCTTCGAAACGGACATGACTCGTGCGCGGAATTATTATCCATCGCGCTCGAATTCGTGTCAGTCGGATTACCCAATCGCATAATGCATTTACATACCAGCTCATCATTTCGATTTGCTTCCATTACAAAATTTATGGTTACACCGATTGACGACAATTTTTGCATTTAACATTTTGATACTCGAAGTTCTGCAATTTTTATTTAAGAATTTTGCAAAGAATTGTTTAATAACTTTCAATGAAGAACGTAGTACAAGCGTAGGTGTTGAATAACGAAATGGTTGATGTTTGAAGTAACGTCGGACTGGGACACCGCGATCAACGGCATCCTGGCGATCAACGGGGGCGTCCAGAGCTGGACGCTGGGCGCAGCTGCCAAGTGTAACATCGACGAGCGTTCGGCGTTCCGTTGCAAATTCAACACCGATCTGCAATTGGGCATGAGCTTGCAGCAGAAGCTGGACCAGCACGTGATGCTGACGCTGTCGTTCAACATCGACTGCGGCAACGTGCTCAGGGGTGGTCACAAAGTCGGGCTGGCCGTCGAGATCGAGGCGTGAGCCGAACCCCTTTTGTACAAACCACCTTAGACTTCGTACTTTTCGCGCCCACTATTGTGTCCCACCGCGTACGCATTTGTTGTACTCGAACGTCCACGATTTGCTATTAAAGTAGTATTTTTATCCGAGCGCCTTCTCATTTGTTCGTCGATCAATCGAAAAATTTCGAGAACGAGTCGTCTGTCTTTACGTAACGTCTAACGAAGGAGTCAAACCTTATGTGAATATATTGAATAATGACTGACTGAATCAGTTTGTGCGTTTAATGATAAATAAAGGAGAAATTCGTGAGCTAATTATCCAAGCGTTATTCATTTCTTACAGTCATTCCTATTACTAAATCATTTAGCAATGAAAACGCGAGACACGTTAGTACAATTATTTAAACAAATTTTACGTTCCAATCGGTATATCATGTAATCATTAAAATACTGTGCCATTTTGTATTGAAAATGTTGCCTCGAGAAAATGCAGGTACGTTACGCAACATCCCGCATTATTTAATCTCGTTTCGATTCAGCCTTTGGCTAGCTTTGGACTGCAGCAACGCGAATAACGACGGTAATAATTGATCTCGCTGTCCGTTTTAGTAAATGCGGTGACGATTTTCGTTCGCCACCTGACGTATGTCACGTGGGCGACGACCAGACTGGTGTATTTTAGTTGCCTCCGGTGCCGGCAACAGTACCAGAAATTAATGAAACCGGAACGTTATCGATCTCGTTCCAGACGCGTATACTTCCATTGTTTTAAGCGAAGGAAGTAGCCCCGGTGCACACATACAACACCGCGCCGCTGCTTTCCGAGCGCGTGAATTTTTCTTCTTCTGCCAACTTAAAGGGGACCGTTCGCTCCGATCCCTATTGGCATGTTAATTCCCTTGCGATCGTTCGTGATTAATCTCGTGAACANATCTGCAATTGGGCATGAGCTTGCAGCAGAAGCTGGACCAGCACGTGATGCTGACGCTGTCGTTCAACATCGACTGCGGCAACGTGCTCAGGGGTGGTCACAAAGTCGGGCTGGCCGTCGAGATCGAGGCGTGAGCCGAACCCCTTTTGTACAAACCACCTTAGACTTCGTACTTTTCGCGCCCACTATTGTGTCCCACCGCGTACGCATTTGTTGTACTCGAACGTCCACGATTTGCTATTAAAGTAGTATTTTTATCCGAGCGCCTTCTCATTTGTTCGTCGATCAATCGAAAAATTTCGAGAACGAGTCGTCTGTCTTTACGTAACGTCTAACGAAGGAGTCAAACCTTATGTGAATATATTGAATAATGACTGACTGAATCAGTTTGTGCGTTTAATGATAAATAAAGGAGAAATTCGTGAGCTAATTATCCAAGCGTTATTCATTTCTTACAGTCATTCCTATTACTAAATCATTTAGCAATGAAAACGCGAGACACGTTAGTACAATTATTTAAACAAATTTTACGTTCCAATCGGTATATCATGTAATCATTAAAATACTGTGCCATTTTGTATTGAAAATGTTGCCTCGAGAAAATGCAGGTACGTTACGCAACATCCCGCATTATTTAATCTCGTTTCGATTCAGCCTTTGGCTAGCTTTGGACTGCAGCAACGCGAATAACGACGGTAATAATTGATCTCGCTGTCCGTTTTAGTAAATGCGGTGACGATTTTCGTTCGCCACCTGACGTATGTCACGTGGGCGACGACCAGACTGGTGTATTTTAGTTGCCTCCGGTGCCGGCAACAGTACCAGAAATTAATGAAACCGGAACGTTATCGATCTCGTTCCAGACGCGTATACTTCCATTGTTTTAAGCGAAGGAAGTAGCCCCGGTGCACACATACAACACCGCGCCGCTGCTTTCCGAGCGCGTGAATTTTTCTTCTTCTGCCAACTTAAAGGGGACCGTTCGCTCCGATCCCTATTGGCATGTTAATTCCCTTGCGATCGTTCGTGATTAATCTCGTGAACAATTAAGTACGCGACATTCGAATCAAAATTGTTTGCACGGCTGTAGCTCGTTCATTTGTTTCGTAATATGATCGATTTTTAAAAAGGTTCACAAATTGAACTGGGAACAAAAATACGAAAGGTCAAAGTTAATAAACCAGAGAATGAACGAGATTCATTCAGTACATTTCGTGTAATAATAACGTCTGTTGTACGTTTATACTTCGTGCAACGATTACGTCTGTTATACGTTTAACGTTGAGTATGGTTTAATAGTTTCGAGATTAAAAATCGCGTAAGTAAAGGCACGTGTAAACGCGTGCATCCTACAGCAGTCTTATTCAGAGCGTGCATGAAAAATTCAGAGGACAGTCTAAAAGATCCTCATTAGCATTTTTCACCTCGTCCATTTCTATTCAGCGGAGTGTTACTGGCGCAATTAGGTTGAATACAGGGATAAGGATAAAAATCCCGTGCTCTCCGCGTCTTATATACGCTGTAAATTCCGTTTGCACATAAAAAAGCTTTTAATAAAGCCTTAACAAAAATTAAGCCAGACTAAATAACGGAGTAAAACAATTTTATTGACACGATGACAATGTGCGCTCTGAGTATATTTTAATCGTAATTAAAAGTAGCCTTCGTTGCGTAACATTATATAATGTATTGTTGAAACTAAAATTATTTTTACGACTCACCCTGTGTCGCGGAACTGCTGGCATACTGCTGGTCCTTCCACGGTATTGTCTTGGTACTGGGCCACGGGATCCCGAAGCGGAACAAGCAGGATCAGCGGGGCTCGTGGGACTCGGACCAGCAGGACTTGCCCCTGGGCTCAAATGGGACGAAGCAGACATGGCACCTGGACTTATCGCTGGCGTTCTGGTAGGACTCCTTGGCGAGGGTGATAAATGTCCCCAGGGACCGGTCTCCGCTTGCAAAAACCTATTTTATTACGAGCCACGTTAGATTTGATTCAAACGTTAAACGGTATTTAGTTTAAAAGGAAGGATTTACGACACAATTTTATGAATCAGGTCATCTTGTAAACAATGCGATCAGAAATTTATTTGTTAGTTAAATGATAAAGGACAGTTATTTAAATTATTTGTTTTCTATAAAAAAAATGTGAAACATAACATTGTTATAGAAATTGAAATTATATTGGAAATCTGATCAAGTCAGATTTGTGGAATTTATACATAAAATCAGATTTTATGAACGGATTGCCTTATCTAGATTTACTGAAAATCAAATGGTGCTTATATTGTTTATTGGATGACCTAATATATTGGAGATCACTTAATGGAGTTTTAGCAGATTAAGTGTATTAACGCTATAGCAGCAAGAGTGGTCATTAATTGGTCGGTGAAATAATTTTGTTGCCAATGACGTATGAATAATATTTTCTACTAAATTTATGAATGATGGCCTGTTCGGATAATTAATGATCTGTTCACATTTCAAATGAACAAATAAAATTACTTATTAATGTCATTATTGCATTGTTTCTTTATTTTGAGTAAAATTGTTATAAGGAGTAGATTGACAGATTACGATGATTGTAATTAGGGAAACAAGGAAGTGGACGATCCGTAAATAATGTAATCCGTGAAATTCCATAGATACTGTTACTATGGTAATAGAGGAATTTAAATTACAAGCTAACAGCGCATTAAACTAGATTACAGGATCTGCATTCTGAAATGTCGTTTAATCCCCCTTTTGTATCAGCTTCAAAGTGTTCATATCGTAATTATTAAGATTACTCGTAGTACCATGTAAAGATTTTCGAATTTAAATCTGTCATAATAGTCATTGCGAAAGTCATAGCCCAAAATGGATAGTGACAATAAAAAAATTGTTATCTAAATACAATTTAACTTTCGAAGTGGAGTGTAAATGTTTCAATAGAAAATCAAACAATGGGGAAATAACGAGGTTTGATTTTGAAAATAATGAAACCTCAGAATAATAAACCGGGAGAATAATGAAATTAGACGCTGTTTCAAACCCACGCAATTACATAGCTGCGGTTCATTCACGGTAAAATTGCTGAATTAAACATCTTCAATGTGATTTATGACGTCAGGAGGATTTTATAATATTTTCTTTTTAAAGTGTGAATACGAAAGTAATAGAGAAATCTGAGTCTATGAGCGCCTTCTCATTTGTTCGTCGATCAATCGAAAAATTTCGAGAACGACTCGTCTGTCTTTACGTAACGTCTAACGAAGGAGTCAAACCTTATGTGAATATATTGAATAATGACTGGCTGAATCAGTTTGTGCGTTTAATGATAAATAAAGGAGAAATTCGTGAGCTAATTATCCAAGCGTTATTCATTTCTTACAGTCATTCCTATTACTAAATCATTTAGCAATGAAAACGCGAGACACGTTAGTACAATTATTTAAACAAATTTTACGTTCCAATCGGTATATCATGTAATCATTAAAATACTGTGCCATTTTGTATTGAAAATGTTGCCTCGAGAAAATGCAGGTACGTTACGCAACATCCCGCATTATTTAATCTCGTTTCGATTCAGCCTTTGGCTAGCTTTGGACTGCAGCAACGCGAATAACGACGGTAATAATTGATCTCGCTGTCCGTTTTAGTAAATGCGGTGACGATTTTCGTTCGCCACCTGACGTATGTCACGTGGGCGACGACCAGACTGGTGTATTTTAGTTGCCTCCGGTGCCGGCAACAGTACCAGAAATTAATGAAACCGGAACGTTATCGATCTCGTTCCAGACGCGTATACTTCCATTGTTTTAAGCGAAGGAAGTAGCCCCGGTGCACACATACAACACCGCGCCGCTGCTTTCCGAGCGCGTGAATTTTTCTTCTTCTGCCAACTTAAAGGGGACCGTTCGCTCCGATCCCTATTGGCATGTTAATTCCCTTGCGATCGTTCGTGATTAATCTCGTGAACAATTAAGTACGCGACATTCGAATCAAAATTGTTTGCACGGCTGTAGCTCGTTCATTTGTTTCGTAATATGATCGATTTTTAAAAAGGTTCACAAATTGAACTGGGAACAAAAATACGAAAGGTCAAAGTTAATAAACCAGAGAATGAACGAGATTCATTCAGTACATTTCGTGTAATAATAACGTCTGTTGTACGTTTATACTTCGTGCAACGATTACGTCTGTTATACGTTTAACGTTGAGTATGGTTTAATAGTTTCGAGATTAAAAATCGCGCAAGTAAAGGCACGTGTAAACGCGTGCATCCTACAGCAGTCTTATTCAGAGCGTGCATGAAAAATTCAGAGGACAGTCTAAAAGATCCTCATTAGCATTTTTCACCTCGTCCATTTCTATTCAGCGGAGTGTTACTGGCGCAATTAGGTTGAATACAGGGATAAGGATAAAAATCCCGTGCTCTCCGCGTCTTATATACGCTGTAAATTCCGTTTGCACATAAAAAAGCTTTTAATAAAGCCTTAACAAAAATTAAGCCAGACTAAATAACGGAGTAAAACAATTTTATTGACACGATGACAATGTGCGCTCTGAGTATATTTTAATCGTAATTAAAAGTAGCCTTCGTTGCGTAACATTATATAATGTATTGTTGAAACTAAAATTATTTTTACGACTCACCCTGTGTCGCGGAACTGCTGGCATACTGCTGGTCCTTCCACGGTATTGTCTTGGTACTGGGCCACGGGATCCCGAAGCGGAACAAGCAGGATCAGCGGGGCTCGTGGGACTCGGACCAGCAGGACTTGCCCCTGGGCTCAAATGGGACGAAGCAGACATGGCACCTGGACTTATCGCTGGCGTTCTGGTAGGACTCCTTGGCGAGGGTGATAAATGGCCCCAGGGACCGGTCTCCGCTTGCAAAAACCTATTTTATTACGAGCCACGTTAGATTTGATTCAAACGTTAAACGGTATTTAGTTTAAGAGCAAGGATTTACGACACAATTTTATGAATCAGGTCATCTTGTAAACAATGCGATCAGAAATTTATTTGTTAGTTAAATGATAAAGGACAGTTATTTAAATTATTTGTTTTCTATAAAAAAATGTGAAACATGACATTGTTATAGAAATTGAAATTATATTGGAAATCTGATCAAGTCAGATTTGTGGAATTTATATATAAAATCAGATTTTATGAACGGATTGCCTTATCTAGATTTACTGAAAATCAAATGGTGCTTATATTGTTTATTGGATGACCTAATATATTGGAGATCACTTAATGGAGTTTTAGCAGATTGAGTGTATTAACGCTATAGCAGCAAGAGTGGTCATTAATTGGTCGGTGAAATAATTTTGTTGCCAATGACGTATGGATAATATTTACTACTAAATTTATGAATGATGGCCTGTTCGGATGATTAATGATCTGTTCAGATTTCAAATGAACAAATAAAATTACTTATTAATGTCATTATTGCATTGTTTCTTTATTTTGAGTAAAATTGTTATAAGGAGTAGATTGACAGATTACGATGATTGTAATTAGGGAAACAAGGAAGTGGACGATCCGTAAATAATGTAATCCGTGAAATTCCATAGATACTGTTACTATGGTAATAGAGGAATTTAAATTACAAGGTAACAGCGCATTAAACTAGATTACAGGATCTGCATTCTGAAATGTCGTTTAATCCCCCTTTTGTATCAGCTTCAAAGTGTTCATATCGTAATTATTAAGATTACTCGTAGTACCATGTAAAGATTTTCGAATTTAAATCTGTCATAATAGTCATTGCGAAAGTCATAGCCCAAAATGGATAGTGACAATAAAAAAATTGTTATCTAAATACAATTTAACTTTCGAAGTGGAGTGTAAATGTTTCAATAGAAAATCAAACAATGGGGAAATAACGAGGTTTGATTTTGAAAATAATGAAACCTCAGAATAATAAACCGGGAGAATAATGAAATTAGACGCTGTTTCAAACCCACGCAATTACATAGCTGCGGTTCATTCACGGTAAAATTGCTGAATTAAACATCTTCAATGTGATTTATGACGTCAGGAGGATTTTATAATATTTTCTTTTTAAAGTGTGAATACGAAAGTAATAGAGAAATCTGAGTCTATTTGAGAATTGCTAGAATTATTCTAAAATTATACTAAAATGATAATTAAGGCGAAATTACGTACTGTTTAATGCATAATATAATCTGCTAACATTTTATTCAAATTTATTTGCTGTACACACTACGTACTATAAATTCTTCATTGGTAACTAAATCTTTTACAGGTATGTAATGAGCGATCTAAAAGGGACTCCTACACAATTGATAGACTGTTAAAAACTTCGGAAAAAGGTTAATCAAACAAACTGAAATGAAACAAGTTTGTTACAGGCGAACTTTCCATATGACAATACGAGATTGCGACACTTACTTGAAAAACGTCATCTTTGAAATTGGTACCAGTTAATAATATACACGAGAAAGTGGAAGGCCTTCACATAATTTCAAACTTTCTCAAAGTTAGAAGCAATTAAGAAAGTAATTACGCGGACGTTTGCGAAGCCTTGTCGTATGAAAAGTTCGGATTAAAAAAAAAGAGACAACAACCATGTAGGAGAATAGATGCGGAAACTTAACTGCATGATACTTTGTGGTGAAAATGGCCCGACCACTTTCCTTGAGAAAAAATTAACAGATACTTTAGAAATTGCCTCATGCCGATGTCAAATGTTACTGAATGACATATGTATACGTGTATTGTAAGTATTCTTCTTTAATTTTTCCTGGTCGCACAATATGTATAATAAATTATTTGTAAAACAATCAGAATTGTTTAACATAAGCATTGTTGCTTACCTGTGCAAGTCGGGGGTGTGTCTGGCCACCGCGATGCTGGAGCTACGTCGTCTGGACTGGGTCGGCGATTTGGAACCGTCGACGCTCGAGTGTCCTTGGGATTCCGTCAAGGAGGTGCGATGTAGCCGAACTTCGACCTCGCTGCTCCTCCTCTGAAATGCCCTCTTGCTCCATCGTTTGCTCTTCGAGTCTACGTTCGAGGCCTGCTGCTTTCTGAAAGAATCACGGGTCGCAAGGACGATGAGTCGGCAGAAAGGGAAAAAAAAAGCAACTAATTGGTTCCCCATTTTCGTGGTGCAAATTTGTCAGGGGCGGGTCAAGTGATCGAGGGGTGTTCTTTTAAACAAGGAGAGGCTTACTAGCCAGGATTACAATCGAGATAACGCGCACCCTGTCGATGATAAGATACGCCGAGAGATAATGGGAGAAAGCACTTTCTGGCTCGCATCGCGGACTGTAAACCCGAGGCTGGACTGAGGTCAACTTTTATCACGTCTTTACGCGGTTATGGTTGGTACATTTTCAATCGCAATCAAGTTACATTATAAACTGTAATCCTAAAACTGTGCTCATGAAACTCATTACTAGACTGCAGATTTGACGTATTTAAAATTATTCATAAAGCAAAAGCTGCATTGATCTAAATATGAATTTTTATACTGATTTTGTCTACCAAATACAACAGATGGCGTAAAACAATTTTTTAAATTACGCAGATCGATCGTCTTGTATAAGAGGATGCAATTAAAGCAGCCAATTAATACACATCTGTAGCTAATTATTTTAATGAACTGCGCATTAATCGAAATCCTTGGCCGAGATTAAATCGAACCATCGAGCTCGCGGCATCTGATAAGTTCGCAGTATCAATTTTTCACGTGGGCCAGCGTAAAATCGCTTTACATCATGTAAAACTGAATCTGTGAGTCTTCCATTTGCGGGTTGGCTTCCCGTTCCGCATGAAATGCCGCGTTGCGCCGCGCCGTCTCGTAGTTGTCCCACACTTGTACGAATTCGCGCGAAGGGTAGGAGAGACAGGAAATGCGATTTCCCGAATGATAAAATCGTAACGTTTCCATTTCTGTACCGCAGTCTATTCAAATTCGATTTGAGGCTTAATAAGTACATACGTTCGCGCTTATTTCTAGGACCATACCTATTCTCGGTGTTAGCACATTGCATTTTCTGTGTTCTCTTTGGAACAACTATCGTTCATGCCGGATATTCAGTTCGAACTGTGATGCAACATTGTTATTTCTTATTATATCTCGTTGTGCTCAAATTAAAATGAACAGTTCTAATAATAAATTAAGTATTCGATTAAAATGATATTAAAATAGAATTAAATAAATATCAGAATTTGAAACGGTAAAGTTTTTATATTAATTTAGTTATGTAGATCGGGATCCTTTTATTAATAAAGATTATTTCGTATATAGCACCGTTACGTAGCCGACAAACGCACTTGGCATAAAATCGAGTTACTGGTAAAAGGAGAAAATAATTTCGTTAAGCTACAATGCGGCCTGACTATTTTTAGAGGCACTTAATGCCTGCCGCGGTGTGCTGTAATTCGCGAGGTTCCTGCTCTAATTAAATCGGCATTTCACCCGACCAATGTCTGTGCCTGTGCGGAAGAGAAACACTGGTCGACGAGTAGAATCACTGTGATTTGGAGGTTCGTTTGCCAGCCCGGTAGAAAGTTTGACTACAGAGTAATCTACGGATCTTCTGGTTTCTAACTAAGACATGTTTACAAACTAGAACGACATATTTAAAAGTTGGATAGCCGTGGGATTTCAGGAATTATAAACATTTTAATCCTATTCAAACTCGATAAATATATTCTTAATATATTATAATAAAATATTTAAGTTATATACATCCTTTTTAATTGTATTTTTAATTATTATATATTCAAGTTATATACGTCTTTTTTAATTGTATTTTTAATCACTATATATTTAAATTATATGAATAGAAATGAATATTTATTATAATGAATCGTTAAAATAAAAGATTTTGATGAAAAGAAAAATTGAAGTGAATTTCAGTTGTATTACGTCAGAATCGTGCTGGAGGCAAGTCGGTTTGTCGGTGCGGTGCAAGTAGTCAAATTTCACGTGGAGCACGGACGACAGTTTCAGCAAGTGAGATTACATTATGTACTCATAATTCAGATTGGAGTCGCAGCGCGATTTCTGGTCGAATGGAATCGGGTCGAGGAGCTCGATAAATAAAGGAACACCCTCGTGAATTCTACAACTTTAATTACACTTAATTATCCGCGCGTATTCGCAACAACGAACGATTTACGTAGACAGGCGCGGAGATTTAAGAACCGGCTCGAAATCATTATCTCGTTTAAATGATACATTTGTATAAATAAAATGTTAACAATACTTCATTGTACAGCACATAAACAAAATACTGCTATTTCTTACAGGTATTAAAATAATGTTAAAATTAATTTTTTATGGAGCTAGTGATTAGTGAAAATTCGATTGTATACCTAGGAATGAGCTTATCCTCGAGCATGCTGGGCAAATCGTCGGAGTCTTCGTAAGGGGTGGCGAAGAAATCTTGAAATTTATCCGGGAAGCTGCTCGGCGGGCAGCTGTTCACGGAAATCCGATCAAGAAGCTCGGTGGAATTTTTCTTGACGGCCGCATGATGCCCCGACACTGTTGACGTTGCCATATAGTTTTATACAGTCAACCCCTGAGGCTTTCAACCGCGCGATTTCTTCGAACGCACGCTCCAATTTTCCTTCATTATTTTCATTTCTTCATGCTTCACTGAATTCACTTATTAGTGAGACGATAAAAGAAGTCGTTGTTATTAACTCAAATCACGTCTACGAAAGTCGAATAATGATGGTTAACCCACAAGTCTTTTATATAATTATTTTATTTTACTTTCTTGATTAATTTGTATTTCGTTAAAAGGGTTTGCGGTTTCACTTCTCACGTGGTTCCAAAACGTCAACAATAAAAATTACTCTTTCAGCAATTTAAGATTAATTGCAATTTGAAAATGATTCAAACCGCAGGAAAAGGTGATGGCTTTATTTATGAAAAATTATGTTTCGAGGGGTTTCGCGTGAAGCGAAAATTGCCTCATCCCGGCGCGGCGAGGACCTGATTGAAACTGAGGCTCGCATGGTTGCGTGCCGTTCGTTCTAGCTAGCCAAGCTGAAGCGTACTACACCGCTTGCGCAAGCGTCGTCACCCCGAAAGCTTCCCCGAAACGCGGCACAAGTGATTTGGTTTCTGGTCACACGAGACCGCCGTGGTTCCTTTAACTGTTAACTTCCAATTAATCAACGCTGTTTGTGCTTCGCCAGACAATACAGTTTTAATATCCATTCTTGCGAGCGAAAGCTTGCGGCAGAATTGCGAAAAAATTATTCACTCGTCAGGTCGAATACGTCGAAACAGTTTCAATGTTTTAAAATTATTAAAAAAACTGTTTCGAAAAATTAGTTGACTCGCAAAACGGAATTTGATTACAATATGAATGAAATATGTAGATGGTAAAAATAATGTTTTTTACTAAAAATTTGCAATTCCATTGGATAGAATTAATTATATAGAATTTGTTCGACACGGACATGATTTAATTAAGACAGATTTGAGAAGTTCGTGTTCGCGCGTTAGATTGAAATAACACTCGGGGAATAAATTACTGCACCTAGTCTGGTTTCTCGTTTATTATTCGGCGCCATCCGCGAGAGTAAATAGTACGCAGAAAACGGTGTCTCTACCAAGAACTTGGCGAGCGAATCCTCCTTAGAAAGTGGTTAAAGCGATTACGGTTACGCCTAACTCCCGTCGCGGTTCTTTCCGAGATAGCATCATTTCGTACCAAAAGATTTGTGCAAAAACTCCGAAAATAGTAAAGAAATACATCTACGTTTTTATGTTTGATAATAATTTTTCTGTAGTTATATGTATGAGTCCGGCTTTTCAATGATACCTTTCTATTTATATTCACCACGAATGCGTCTTTCTTATGAATTTTAAAATAGATTTTCCATGCTTTTTCATGTACCGTGCACTGCTCATTGCATAATGGATGTTATGCAAATATTCACGTATGTGAAAAAACTCTCATCATGTTATCGATTATAATAATAATAGAGAGAGAAATATTAGCTGCGATACAATAAGAAGATTCGATTGATTTTTACACTACATTGCCGGACGTTGGATGTACATATATCTGATTTGTTTGAAATGTGGCAATTCAACTCAAACATCAATATTGAAGTTTTTTTAAAAAAAACTTATTTTAAAACAATTTTATTCAACACAATTTTTACACACATATTCTGTTTTTAAGATACATTTTTATGCAGATTATTACATTAAGCACAGACGCTTTTACTTATATTTCTTTTGGATACTTTGAACTTCGACTCTTGAACAATGAGTCAAATTGACTCCGGCAATCTAGTTTCAATTAAATCCTATGGAACAGTATTGATCTCTGGACGACAAATCCCATTTTTCTACTGGGATTTAATTTTTTTCTTGTCTTTTACTGCGAAATTGGATTGCAATTTGTTACGATTCGGGTGGAAGAGAAATTGTGCTAATCTCACGTATTGACTCTCGTCGTTGCCCGAACTGGACGGAGATGGGGCGACCCAGCCCCAGTCAAAGGGAATTCCGAAAGACTTTCACGATACGTGCGAGGAGAAAGCGCGTCGTCGTGTCGTAGGAGAAGGAAAATAAACGCTCCGGGTTAAAGCGAGGGTGATCCAGGTGAGATTGACTTCGGAAATCGAGAACGACGGGCGAATAGGGAATCGATATCTCACGTACGCGTGCTGGCAACTGTTTCCGGGCTCGAATAAAAATGTCCCGCGGCAGCAGTCGCTATTGCTTGTTCTTGATCGTGAAACGCGATAAAGAAATCCACGTTCGGGCAGATAAAGAAATGTCTGTAGAAATTCTATACTCTAGTATTAAACATTTATGGGATAATTTACTGCAGAAAACGCTTCGTGCAATTTCGTATTTTTTACACTGTTTTGTATATTTCACACTAAACTATGTAGTGTTTTATTAAATACTTTCGTGAATTGTCGATCGACGATGAAATTCTTTGTCTTCATTATTATTCAATTATCTTTCTTCGATTCCTCATCAAATATTTACATCTAATTATCAAACATCAATTATCTTGATTCAGTTCTTCGTCAAATATTTCCATCCAATTTATCAAACATCAATTATCTTAATTCAGTTCTTCTTTCTCATAAATTGCATGAAACTTCATACAATATCTCACAAATTGCATAAATTTAATAATTCATCAATTATTTTGATGCAATTCATTATTAATCATTTTCATAAACCTCATGATAAATTGCCTGAATTTAATGCTTCATCAATTATCTTGTTCTATCACTGTAGTGAAATATTTCATTATTCATGACTCGCAAGAGAAGTTCATAAGGTGTTATACGCGTTTCAGAAGAAGAAGACGTCTGAAAGGCCGGAAGCCGAACAATAAATTCCACTATCTTTGAAGCGGAAATATCGCTGAAAGCTAGAGAAAAGCTCCTGCCGGTTCGCTTCGAGGTTTCTATGGAACTCCTATTCTTGTTCGAGTGAATATAATGGACCTATAATGGACGTTACTAAGTAAATAAAAAAGAAAAAATAGAGTACGTGATAGGTGGAAGTAAACGCTCCTCGGAAATCGTTTCGTGGCGGTGCGAGATAAAACGTTCGCGTAACATTATTCCGTGCAGCAAATTCGACTTCGATCTTCGCGTAAACCTCTCGGCTTCCTTCCCGCAAACATCCTTGAAGGTGAGGTCAGGATACGTGCATGTTTCAGGTAAAGAACTGGAAATCCTTGCGCGACGACGTTTTTCAGCTTTTTTAATATTCCAAATTCATAGAGGGACCAAAATCAAATTCCTTTCAGCAACTTCTTACAATATTAAATGATTACATTGTAACATGAATGTTTCTTGGCACGATTACAAAACACATTCAGTTTTGCCACTGTTCTCTTCAAGATTTGACCAGCCAGAAATTTGTTGGAAGGCGCATAAAAAAACAACGCAAAATTTGTCGGTTTGTTCCATAAATCGAGATCGCCGGTGCCTAACACCTTCTTTGTGTCAGCAGCGTTGAGTGAAGCCTGATAAAAAGGGTTGACGAGGAGGGATTACAAGAGGAGTAAGTAAAGAAGAAGGCAAAGAGCTGCCTAGAGCCACCGCCTATTCATAGATCAGTGGCCCTTTCGAGAGTTCGACAGGGGAGAAAGAGGCCCGCTTCCCGGAGACAATGCTACTATCTTTAGACACGTCACTTAAGAGAAACGCGTGTCAGCGACACCTGTCCCGATGAACCCGATTAAGTCAGCGAGGGAGCCCAGGATCACCGTCCTTCTGCTAATTAACAATTTTTCTTAATTTCATTAGCCTCAAGGTTGCAATAATAACCCAGGAAAGGCACGGAGCTTATCAGAAATTAACTTTTGTCAGGGAATTATACGTTTATTAAAATTCATGACCCATTTTCCTTCGGACTGCATTTATTTAAATATTATGAATTAGTCTGACCTTTCTGATTAAAATAGGGGCAGACCATCTGAACGTCTCGCATAATGAATGCATAAATGAGATGATTGATAGTGTTTGACTGTTTAATTCCAGCCAGGGACATTCTTCGGACGTTTCCATCGTGCAACAGTAAGTATATATTATTGCATTATTCGACATTTCTCTCTCGCAGACATTTTCAGCTATGCGAAACATTTCTAATATTTCTCCGAGCGCGCAGAGAGGCGAGTACGTATGCACGTGCAACGTGACTCGCGATGAAAATGTAATCCCCCGGCGAAGTATCGCGAAATCTAATTTCACCGGCTTCAGTGATTATTTTAAAGAGGATTATTCAATTATGCTATCTTTGGACTCGNCCATAGAGCGAGTTTCGATATGCTCTTGTGGATTTAACGAGTAATCAGGTTGAATGCTAGAATACATCATCTTATAATAATTTGTAATCTCCAGCACCCAAGGTGAGCCCAAAAATTCCTTATAGGTACGGCCCTATTCTCGGTTATCGACATGCATCGATCGATGGTGATCAGCTGCGCGTATGCAAAAAATATCTGCCGATGCGCGTCGGATTGTCAATTTTAGGGGCAAAAATGTCAAATTTTTAAATGTTAATAAATAACTAACGAAGCCCTAAACGCAATTTTTTCTCTCTTCATTTTCGTCTTATTTTTGACCCTAGAACACGTCCTTAAAAAATGTCCCACCTGTAGGTTTACACCCTGTATATAGATATAATACATTTAATACTATATATTTATGTATATTATATTTTTAATTATTATTACTATAATATATTATTAATGTTGAAACTGAGTAAGAAAATTGTTAGAACACTTAATTGAGGGCGCCATCGCTAACATTTAATTGTATGAAAAAGATCCAATATACATCATTACAAGAGTATTTGTAAAGTCTTCTTTGTGTGGGTGGAACACAGAACTGTGCACGTATTGCGGTAATTATTTTTGATCATAATTAAGTTTTGCATAGCGAGTTGCAAATTCATTCCCGTAATTCTTGCGTTGGAGGCTCATCCTACACAGCAATGGAAATACGTAAAACGGTATTACAATGTGACTTAAACGTTTAAAAAATGAAACGATTTTTCGTTGTGATAACTGAACGTGTATAATGCTTAAAAAATAATTTATGGAAGTCGAATTATTTATTCAATATGACAGTTTAAATACATTCTAGGAAATGTTGTCCCTTGGGAGATTTATTCGAATCTTTATTATAGTAATTCCCGTGANGGGTCAAATTTGAAACGTCCCGGGAATTTTTAAAGCCATTTAGAAACCATGCTTTTCGCTTAATTACTTTGGAAACATATTTATTATTAATTTTTCGACGTTCTATTAAAATGCTTATCGTTAGGTCAAGTAGGTTAGTGTCAAGATGAGAATATTTCTTTAGAAATAAGCATTAATTTTTCCTACTCCTGAAAAGGATGATTCCTAAATTAAATTAATTTAATAAACCGTTTATAAGAAGTGTGCGACAATGGGACTGATTTTCTAAAATCATTTTCATCAAATTCCAAGTCGACTCCTATGAGCGAAAGAACAGAAGTCGCAACAGAATCAGGGAAGGGTTGAAATAGTTTCGAGCGAAAGTAAAACGATTCAAGTTTCACGGCGAATCGGCATTAAGCTGTTAAGCGGCTTGGAACTCGATCCGACCTGTTAAATACGTGAACACGGACGCCTTAAAATTTCCCTCGCAGAGAACTCGGAGTATTAAAGCGTTCCCGACGATGCCGAGGACCGAGGCTACCGGAATCGCAATGCTATAAACAATTACGCTGTGAGACGTCGGTAGCGCCGTCCAGAAACCGATTCCATCCAGAAATAGTCCTTGCGATGACCTGCAACGAACGAAATCATTTGTATCTCTGAAGCAACTTGAATCGATCATAAGAATTTATGAAAAAGAAAGTTTAGCATTTTTTCTAAAACGTTGTAATACTTTGTCCTCGGTTTTGTGCAAAATTTCTGTATTTCTCAAACAGATTGATGTATTTATTCATTAAACCGAATTGCACAAATAATGCGGCTATGTTAAATTCCACAATTATAGCTTAAATTGCATGAAATTCGACGTAATTTTAATCAGAATACCTTTTACAAATCACCGCCACTTGTTCAGTGGAATTCACCGTGGCAGGGGTCGTCATTATTCTCTCTGGGAACGTGACTGGTAGCGGGACAAATTTTTAAGCCATTCTGCGGAAGAAAAATTCGTGGGAAATTTACGTAGGAGGTAGCAAACGCGTTCGGCGGGACCCAGCTGGGAAAAGGAGAGGAAATTAGAATCGTATCCGACCCTAAGAACCGACGTGAATTGAACGCTAACGAAACGACTCTGGCTCGTTTAATCGTGATTAAACGACCCTCGTTCCTCAGGTTTCTTAAAAGGCGAAGTCCTTCCGCGGTCGTCAACAAATTATTGTATTTTCGGGAAGCACGAAGATTATGAATTATTATAGCAAGAAGACCAGTGAATGAAGAATGAAAAATAATGAGAATTGCACGGAACGTCTCACGGGCAGTAACACATTTTTAAATCGAATCTAAGCGAATTCAATTCATCGCAATTACTAGTTTTACTCAATTCGCGAGGACGTCCGAGCACATAATCCAATTTCCATTGTTAATTGATTAAAACGACTGAAAAGCGGCGTTTTATTCGGTTTCGAAGATCGACGAACCAAATGAGTCCTTGTTCGTGTCCCTTAGAATTCCGTCGGCGGTGACAAGCCCGCACACACGGCCGCCAGAGTTTACCGGAAAACGGGTGGCGGACTTTGAATCGAAGCGAACCGTTCGTTCATTACGCGATTGCAATTTCCATCGAAGAAAAAGACGCGCTTTTGCGGTTCAGTTCGTTTCTTCTGGGGCACGTGAATAAAACCTCGCCTCTACCGTTTCAAAGCGAAGCACCTAGCTTCTTTACACACCCAACGTAACCATGGAATCTTCAGAAGAACTCGTTNCATAGATAAAAATCGAATTCCGTTTGACTTTGTTACAATAATTGCTAACGATGATTGCTCGAAATTCGATTACCTTCAATTTATCATTTCCAGCAACAAGGTGCGCGTCAGCTGCGCAATTAACGAGGAAAAGGTCGCCGGTCCTATCGATTATAATTATATGTTATGGATCATCGGTGCCGTTCCATTACGTTTAATCGAAAGAAATTTGTTCTCCATTCGTCATGGTTAAGCTTCACCTTTCATTGGGAGCAGTCGAGAAATCCAATGACGTTATTCAGCCTTGTCTTACCGATAAAAATTGATAGAACTGTCAATTAAAGTTGTAATTATCTGATTTTGGAATCATATGAAGGATAATAATATGTTTAATCGCCATTCTGACATGTATCGCTTTGAAAAAATAATTTTGTATAGTCAATTATGTGTATAATAAAAACCCTATTTTGTAATTCTGATTTATTTCATGGTTTCGCTGAAAAAAAAAACTCAAAATATATGTCTATTTCTTTTTCCTCTGGGGTGTTCTGACTCCTTAATTAAATGAAATGTCTTGATAGAAATGAAAGAGAGTTTTTAACAAATGGACTGAAAGCCGCAGCTTCTCTTTGATGTTTCAGTGAAAAGAGAAATTAATATCGCTGATTCACGCAGTGAATTGTCTATTAACACCACTGCGTTTTTGTTTGCTCGTTTTATAAATCTCCCTTAATGGAGCATCGATACCGAATCAGATATGACGAATTGAACATGTATCGATCTCGCCTCGTCCGGGACATTTGCGTATTCATTATCAGTTTATCTGACTCCTCTCGTAAATGCAAGCTTTCAAATCCTTGTTAAGGGTTCCAGTTTTAACAGTGCCATTCGTTCTCTCAGTCCTATTTAAATCGCGGCTCTTCAAAAGCGAATCGTTTAAGGTGACAATCAGGGTCGAGGGAATTATTCATTAATAATTTTGATAAGAAGGTCGTATTTGTTATTTTAGTTCTGAACTTATGTGCCTGAGAAATAATCACGATTAATTCATTAAATACGAGTTCTTCTGAAGATTCCATGGTTACGTTGGGTGTGTAAAGAAGCTAGGTGCTTCGCTTTGAAACGGTAGAGGCGAAGTTTTATTCACGTGCCCCAGACGAAACGAACTGAACCGCAAAAGCGCGTCTTTTTCTTCGATGGAAATTGCAATCGCGTAATGAACGAACGGTTCGCTTCGATTCAAAGTCCGCCACCCGTTTGCCGATAAACTCTGGCGCCCGTGTGTGCGGGCTTGTCACCGCCGACGGAATTCTGAGGGACACGAACAAGGACTCATTTGGTTCGTCGATCTTCGAAGCCGAATAAAACGCCGTTTTTCAGTCGTTTTAATCAATTAAGAATGGAAATTGGATTATGTGCTCGGACGTCCTCGCGAATTGAGTAAAACTAGTAATTGCGATGAATTGAATTCGCTTAGATTCGATTTAAAAATGTGTTACTGCCCGTGAGACGTTCCGCGCAATTCTCATTATTTTTCATTCTTCATTCACTGGTCTTCTTGCTATAATAATTCATAATCTTCGTGCTTCCCGAAAATACAATAATTTGTTGACGACCGCGGAAGGACTTCGCCTTTTAAGAAACCTGAGGAACGAGGGTCGTTTAATCACGATTAAACGAGCCAGAGTCGTTTCGTTAGCGTTCAATTCACGTCGGTTCTTAGGGTCGGATACGATTCTAATTTCCTCTCCTTTTCCCAGCTGGGTCCCGCCGAACGCGTTTGCTACCTCCTACGTAAATTTCCCACGAATTTTTCTTCCGCAGAATGGCTTAAAAATTTGTCCCGCTACCAGTCACGTTCCCAGAGAGAATAATGACGACCCCTGCCACGGTGAATTCCACTGAACAAGTGGCGGTGATTTGTAAAAGGTATTCTGATTAAAATTACGTCGAATTTCATGCAATTTAAGCTATAATTGTGGAATTTAACATAGCCGCATTATTTGTGCAATTCGGTTTAATGAATAAATACATCAATCTGTTTGAGAAATACAGAAATTTTGCACAAAACCGAGGACAAAGTATTACAACGTTTTAGAAAAAATGCTAAACTTTCTTTTTCATAAATTCTTATGATCGATTCAAGTTGCTTCAGAGATACAAATGATTTCGTTCGTTGCAGGTCATCGCAAGGACTATTTCTGGATGGAATCGGTTTCTGGACGGCGCTACCGACGTCTCACAGCGTAATTGTTTATAGCATTGCGATTCCGGTAGCCTCGGTCCTCGGCATCGTCGGGAACGCTTTAATACTCCGAGTTCTCTGCGAGGGAAATTTTAAGGCGTCCGTGTTCACGTATTTAACAGGTCGGATCGAGTTCCAAGCCGCTTAACAGCTTAATGCCGATTCGCCGTGAAACTTGAATCGTTTTACTTTCGCTCGAAACTATTTCAACCCTTCCCTGATTCTGTTGCGACTTCTGTTCTTTCGCTCATAGGAGTCGACTTGGAATTTGATGAAAATGATTTTAGAAAATCAGTCCCATTGTCGCACACTTCTTATAAACGGTTTATTAAATTAATTTAATTTAGGAATCATCCTGTTCAGGAGTAGGAAAAATTAATGCTTATTTCTAAAGAAATATTCTCATCTTGACACTAACCTACTTGACCTAACGATAAGCATTTTAATAGAACGTCGAAAAATTAATAATAAATATGTTTGCAAAAGTAATTAAGCGAAAAGCATGGTTTCTAAATGGCTTTAAAAATTCCCGGGACGTTTCAAATTTGACCTAGTTTCTCCCCGATCCGCCAGCCAACGGTTAATCCTAAAATCGATAATTGAATTCGACACGCCGTCGTCGAGTTAAAAGAAAAGGTAAAAATTCTCTCTTGTCAAATGAATATTTGTAGAGAATCAAAATTTACTACCTTTTTCTGCTTTTTTCCCTCTCTTGCTTTAGTTATTTACCTGTCAATGCACAGTGAATTCATGTTTTATTACTCTGTATTGTTTATTTCTTTGTATCCATTATTTGCACTAAGACGCTTCTCCCCATAAATAAAAAAAGAAATAAATAGATAATTGATCTCCAACGTGAAATTATTAATTGAAAAAGTTCCGAGTTACACACGTTATTTTGAAACATTAAACTCACGTCAGAAGCATGTAATTTACTCTCGTGCGCATTTTACCTCTGTTTTATTAATAACATTTGCCATCTGTATTAACTTTCATTCATTATTGCGAACTGATGCAATTTTTTCCTCTATGAAGAATGGAATTGCAATTTATCGCTTATTTTTAATTAATGTTGATTACGTTTTTTTGTAGTCCTCGCTGCTGCTGATCTCGTCACCTGTTCGATGCTCCTGTTTTCTGGATTAGCGCGAGGTGTCTTTTGGTGTAAAAACGGCTGGCTGGAATTTGACGTGTTCGTTTATCTACCGGTCGGCTCCGTCACGTCAAATGTCACCGTTTGGGCCACCATGTTCGTCGCTGTCGACAGACTGGCGACCGTTTTTAGGTAACAAAATAATTGACTCAATATATTACGAGAAATTTGAAGTATTAAAATGTGAAAGTTATAATGCAATTGTATTAAAGTTAAGAACCACGTTAAAATGATTAATTTTAATAATTATAACTAGACCATGGATAGAACGAGATTAATTTGTAGAAAGTGTGAGACGAACCTCTGCAGTACAAATTAGAGAAACGTGATTTCGTTATCATTTAAGCTTTCGGTTCTTTCATAATCTCTGCACATTCCACTTTTCTACGAATGTATTAATCTAATTATAACTTCTGAACGAAAACTTATAATTCGAGTATAAACGAACGAATTCCTGCAACTGGTTACTCGCTTCGCAACGAGGTAAATCAAGAAGCGGAGATTGTAAAGAGCTTTCCTCCTTGAATTTTCAAAGAAAACGCTGGAACAAGATGCTTGTTAAAAGAACATACTTACGATGTTTCATTTTTCATCAGCGCTACTTTATTATCGGCGGCAACCTGTTTCGTAATCCTCCGTCGCTCCGCAACCAGTCCGGTAGCCAATTTTTGCTCCCCCTCCCCGCGGCTCGCCGCCCAACTTCTAATTACTTTCGAACTTGTAATTAACTCGTAATTACGTCTTGCGAACTCGATCGCCCTAGACCTAAACGGTCGACCGCTTTGAACAGCAAGTCACAAAGCAAGTTCGCCAAGAAATTTTTCCCAACAGCTTGGACAGATGCAGACCGCCCAAGTTCTGCGACCACCGCGTAGCGAGGAAGTTGATGATTTCCGCTGGCTGCCTGGCGGTTCTGATCAATATTCCTTACTGCTTCATCTACACGTACAACGAGAACGGAGACCTGGTCACGACCAGCTTCTTTTATTCATGGTACGTTCGCAAAATCCTTTAAGTACCGAAATCATTTGGGTCAGGAACATGTATTTAAAATTATTCTTTCATTTAGTTTTAAAGCTCAACAGATATACGAGGATTTTCATCATAAGGAATTCAGAATATTTTGATAAAATTATTAAACGTGATATTTCTTGCACGTATACGATTAATTATGTAGATGTACCATTTGTGACCACCTTGAAACTTTCCATACTATATTATGTATGATAAGGGGATGAATAGTACATGTCAGCCTAGTTTTAAATACATATCAAACCAGGAGAAAACCAAACTATTATAACATACAATGTCCGAAGCAAAAATTATTGGATTATGGCAGAAGACATATTTATCTCATTTGCGGCCACTAATGTACCATTTTTGTCTAACCTTCTTTATATTTATGGCCATTTCTGTAATTAGTAATACACATATTAAAAACTGTAGTTTTTCATTGCAGAAGTATTACAGTAATTACTTTACAAGGATAACATCTTTTTAATAAACTCGAACTTTAAAAATAATTGAAATTCCAATTGATCCACAGGGTGTATGACCTTCAGAACTGGTTGCAGTTCGTGGTATTTGCCATGATACCGACCGTACTTCTACTGGTGGCGAATATGATCATGTGTCGATCCGTGAAGAAGACTTTAAAGAAAAGGCAGTCGGTGTTGCAAGGGAGAAACGTACGAGAAGGAAACCGTCTAAGGGTAAATAATTACAGTCGAACTATGTGGAAACGAACGATAGAAAGGACAGTTACAAATGATTAAATTCAGCATGAGAGCAGAATGATAAAGTACGAGGTTCTATTAATATTTTTCCTGTAGAACGACGTTAATCCCGAGTTACAGCTGTCCTCAATATTTCATTAAACTTCCATCGAACTAGCACACGCGATTCGACACGGCTATTTATAATCCAACTCGTACTTATAAATATCCTTTATAACGGTCTACGAATATCACGTGAATTCGCGCATAATATCCACGAATTCCGTCTATTTTATTGTAGATACTTCCACCGATCATTTTCATATCGCGTATCTATAAATACAATCGTTTCTAAGAAAAAGTCCCATTCTTTAAGTTGTAAATCAGTTGGCGTCCAAGATTATGTCAACAATATTACTTACATTGTGTCTCTACAAAAATCCAAGATTTCTCTATTTTTATTCTGTTATCAAATATTTCTTTCACTTATTAGTCACGTAATGATGGAGACAATAAAGTTCAGTTTCAGAGTAAATGATGGTCGGAGCGTGTTAGTTTTATTGTTTTTCAGGATCAAGCACGGATGACCGTGATGCTGGTTGGCATCGTGTTTGTGTTCCTTATCGGCGAGGTGCCAACTCATTTCGCTTCGCGGCTCAGCGCACTTACCCTCCTCTACGGTGGAGACCCGACGAAGGTCTCTGAATATTGGATGGAAAGGTGAATTCATTATTTCAAACGTCGCATAAATAAATCAATTTATCAAGCCTATCATCACATGACAAAACTTAATACATTCAATTCTTTTCATCACAATTTATAAAATTGTACTTTATTACAATTTTTCATTAACGAAAGCTTGAGAAATTGCAGCAATAAAATTATGACACAATTCATTTGATCGCAGATAAGTTAAAGACGTCGATCAATGATCGTTGAAGTTTTCGTTAAATGTTTGATGAACTGGACTTGCGAGGTATTTCAGGTTTCGCATGTACGCGACGCTTCTGAGCGCGATATCAAGTTCAGCCAATTTCGTGCTGTATTGCTTGTTGAGCCGTCGTTTTCTCTCGAATCTGAAGCGGCTTTTGATCGGGAACGGCGGCGCACAGAGGTGGAGCGATACCATAAAAAGGAGCGCGCCGCGGAAGTATGCAACGCAACAAATCGAGTCCAGTGACGTCACCGCCAATAAAATGGAATGCGTGAACATATATTTGTAATTTATCGCCACTTTATCGCCTGTTTGTGTTATTCTATACGTGTCTTTCAAAGATTGTAGTGCTTAGAACGACACTAAATAATACTATAAAATGAGATATTTCGTATGCGAAAGATACATAAAAGTTTCGAAATGAAATTGTTTCCATAATTTATTATACTTATATAAGTCCGTATATCTTCTTTAAATATAGAATTATTCTCTTTNCAAGATTTCTCTATTTTTATTCTGTTATCAAATATTTCTTTCACTTATTAGTCACGTAATGATGGAGACAATAAAGTTCAGTTTCAGAGTAAATGATGGTCGGAGCGTGTTAGTTTTATTGTTTTTCAGGATCAAGCACGGATGACCGTGATGCTGGTTGGCATCGTGTTTGTGTTCCTTATCGGCGAGGTGCCAACTCATTTCGCTTCGCGGCTCAGCGCACTTACCCTCCTCTACGGTGGAGACCCGACGAAGGTCTCTGAATATTGGATGGAAAGGTGAATTCATTATTTCAAACGTCGCATAAATAAATCAATTTATCAAGCCTATCATCACATGACAAAACTTAATACATTCAATTCTTTTCATCACAATTTATAAAATTGTACTTTATTACAATTTTTCATTAACGAAAGCTTGAGAAATTGCAGCAATAAAATTATGACACAATTCATTTGATCGCAGATAAGTTAAAGACGTCGATCAATGATCGTTGAAGTTTTCGTTAAATGTTTGATGAACTGGACTTGCGAGGTATTTCAGGTTTCGCATGTACGCGACGCTTCTGAGCGCGATATCAAGTTCAGCCAATTTCGTGCTGTATTGCTTGTTGAGCCGTCGTTTTCTCTCGAATCTGAAGCGGCTTTTGATCGGGAACGGCGGCGCACAGAGGTGGAGCGATACCATAAAAAGGAGCGCGCCGCGGAAGTATGCAACGCAACAAATCGAGTCCAGTGACGTCACCGCCAATAAAATGGAATGCGTGAACATATATTTGTAATTTATCGCCACTTTATCGCCTGTTTGTGTTATTCTATACGTGTCTTTCAAAGATTGTAGTGCTTAGAACGACACTAAATAATACTATAAAATGAGATATTTCGTATGCGAAAGATACATAAAAGTTTCGAAATGAAATTGTTTCCATAATTTATTATACTTATATAAGTCCGTATATCTTCTTTAAATATAGAATTATTCTCTTTTCGGTCGTACCACCTGTTATTAATCTCGTAAACCTGTTATGTATTTCTTTATCTCCTGTGCAATCGTTTGATTACGTATTTATAAGAAGACGATCAATCAAGTAAATTGAATAAAAAACAATGAAATAATTGATTAAGAACAATTTTATCATTAACTTAATTACTCGTGATACATGTTAAGCTTGAAACCAGGACTTTTTCGACTTGGCTGAGGCTGATCCCATTCCAATAGGGTGCGTTTATATAAATTAGATTTACTGTGTTTGTCCAAGTCCACGTTCACGGGAACGGAAACGAACAATTTCGAGGCAGCTGGTAAGTTTCGTTGTTCTCTCTTCATTTTACGCACAGAGATGAAGTCTTTCACAAGGTAATAAAGAAATTCGACTAAGCTGATCACCGAACCACCAAGACAGAGACCGAAGATACCTCCGAAAGCGGCTACAATTATTCTGTCAGTAATTTAATTAAATGGAATAAAGAGGAGATTCTTTCTTACCGAGGAGATTGTCCCATCCTAAGATAGTCCGTTTCCGGTATTCGAGATACGTCCCGTCACGGAAATATAGGTACAGAAATGACGTATCCTTCAAGTCTAAACCACGTCTATAAACACGTGAATTTGTATTTAATTAATTAAACATGTATAATGCGATTTTTGTAGCATTAATTATTTTTGTATATCTGGATATTTGTGGTTATATGTACGTTAATTGGGAATCGAATTCCACGTCGCTCAACGCCACTGATTCAGAGACCATTTCGTAGCTCTTGTCGTTACATTGTGGAAGGCATTTACAATCACTTAATTGTTCCCTCGACAGACTCCCTGATTACAAAGTGCAAATAAGATTTCAAAAATTCGAACACGGAGAACAAATAATTTGTCACCGACTCACTCATGCGAGTCCAAATGCATTCCACGTCTGTCAAGTAACAAGTGCGATCGCCTGGATCTGGTAAAAAATTGGAGTTAGTAAAATGTGCACAGAGTGGACGAGAAAAAAACCGTGTACACGAAACAACTCACGGTCCTTGGGGTAGAAAAAAGGCAAGCACCCGCACGAACCGTAGAGTTTTCGGTGCGTGCATTCAGAGATGCAAGTTCGATAGCTGTACTTCCGNCGGAAATATAGGTACAGAAATGACGTATCCTTCAAGTCTAAACCACGTCTATAAACACGTGAATTTGTATTTAATTAATTAAACATGTATAACGCGATTTTTGTAGCATTAATTATTTTTGTATATCTGGATATTTGTGGTTATATGTACGTTAATTGGGAATCGAATTCCACGTCGCTCAACGCCACTGATTCAGAGACCATTTCGTAGCTCTTGTCGTTACATTGCGGAAGGCATTTACAATCACTTAATTGTTCCCTCGACAGACTCCCTGATTACAAAGTGCAAATAAGATTTCAAAAATTCGAACACGAAGAACAAATAATTTGTCATCGACTCACTCATGCGAGTCCAAATGCATTCCACGTCTGTCAAGTAACAAGTGCGATCGCCTGGATCTGGCGAAAAATTGGAGTTAGTAAAATGTGCACAGAGTGGACGAGAAAAAAACCGTTTACACGAAACAACTCACGGTCCTTGGGGTAGAAAAAAGGCAAGCACCCGCACGAACCGTAGAGTTTTCGGTGCGTGCATTCAGAGATGCAAGTTCGATAGCTGTACTTCCGCTCTCCTGGAGTCTAAAAATAATTCGCACAAACAATTTTACTCCTCTAGAAATTCCCCGAGCGAGCGGAACGCGTTTAAGGCAAAACTGAATTCCTCTCTCTCTATTCTATTTTTGAATTCCTACCTCGTCGTCGAACAGGCACATCCTTTTCCGCGACGGTATGCTCCGGATATTTTCCGAGCTCTTTATTTTTGTGCCGCCGAGTGTCACCGACATTACGTGGCCCGGTTGCAAAGTGGCGGATTGCGCCCCGATATCCGGATAATCTAACGGATCGTGGATCAACACCGTCGCTCCAACAAATTGTCTCACGGAACTTTTGTAGTTTTTAGCGTCGACGTTCAGCGCGACCGACAAGCCAATGTCACGACCGGTCCCGGGCACTTGCTGAAGTATAAGAAAAATTCGCAAGCTCATCTCTTCTTCCATTCATTACCAGAGTTACGCAGTCCTAATCTATTTTCAATGATTGTAAGAAATCTAATCGAACGTTGCACTGAAATAGTTCAGTAAGAGGCTTATGGAAGGTCTATTATAATACAATTAAAGAAAGAAGTAATAAAATTACAGATAATTGAACTCGATAATGAAACTATATGTAGAAATGTGCGCAATTCCTATGGTAAATACCAGAATCGTTTCGACGCCTGGTAATCGCTCAGAAGAATTCGAATGCAGTGAACTGTTCGTTCTGTTCATTAGCCAAGGATACTCTTTGCTAAAAAGGATTAATTATAAAAGTAGGTAGAAAATTGAAGCTAAACCTTGACATATTTCCGCGTTACTTGTATTCGTTGAATAAGTCGAAATGATAATTGAATCCGCAGCAGAAGCCCTCGTTCGATTTTACTGTTTTGAAGATTTTACTGCAGTCGTAAACTTGGCCCAGCCAGGAGCATCTTGCCAAGAGTAAGTTACAAGGTTGCATCAACTACAAGATAAAGAATGGATTCACTTTACGTAAGAAGGCATTACAAAATTGTATCCTTCACCTTATAAAACTTACATCATATTTACAATATCTTAGAAATAAAATATGAATTCCCCAATTAATAATGCAATTAATAATTCTCAGCTGTTAGAATTGATATAAACTAAACTAAGGGTAAACGTAATTTTCTGACAAACGTGACTTTGGTTTTGAATTAATTAGCTCCTCGTAAAGCGAAATGATTACTGGAATAACTTTGTTTACCTCGAACATAAGTTTCTCGACGGTGTAACCGAGTATGTCGAGAGCCCGCGCTGCGGTTCCGTTATCGATCTCCATTCTATCTGGCCGTATCAGTTTCATCAGGGAGGAGAACAGCTTGTTGCTCATCCTATCATCGAATCCCTCCATCAGCCTTAAAAGATTATTGCCATTTGTTCGAGGTTTCCCTCAATATAGACTAATTATCATTATTTATTCATTTCAGCCTTTCGGCCCAGAAATGGTTTACATTAACTGCTCCTATAAATCGCCCTTCAGCCACACGTACTAAATATTTTAACCCTTTTCTTCCTATTTTTACCCTTCTCGTCGTTACACCGCATATATACAAATTGTCTTAAAATTACCACAATCGTACAATACACCAATACACTAATAATGTATCTTAAAATCGCAATTACGAATTACAAAACAAAATAAAATTTCCATAATTCACAAGTACAAAATTCACTTTGATTTCGTGTAAAAAGTCGTGAGAGATTGAAGTGAACACTCACAATTCTTTAGCAATGTTATCAGCGTGAGGTTTGTACACTTTATTGTTGTTGCATATCGTGACTCCAGGGAACTGCAATTCGGTTATAGGATTCGTTGTGTCAATTATAGTGACCATTGGATTGTCCGAATAATATTGCCACAGGCGCAACATCAGCGTCACGCAAAAGAAAATTGATGATGCACAAACCTTAAATATGAATCATTGAAACTAAGTAAAATTTAGAAACGGACTGTAATTATTTTTTCTACCATCAACCAGATTGTTCTCTCAANAAAAGAAAATTGATGATGCACAAACCTTAAATATGAATCATTGAAACTAATTGNTACACTTTATTGTTGTTGCATATCGTGACTCCAGGGAACTGCAATTCGGTTATAGGATTCGTTGTGTCAATTATAGTGACCATTGGATTGTCCGAATAATATTGCCACAGGCGCAACATCAGCGTCACGCAAAAGAAAATTGATGATGCACAAACCTTAAATATGAATCATTGAAACTAAGTAAAATTTAGAAACGGACTGTAATTATTTTTTCTACCATCAACCAGATTGTTCTCTCAAAGGTAGTCTCGCCTCTGACGATATACTGAAACCCGTGCAGCCCCGTATTCTTGCAATAGGCGCGCGAAGATCTTTTCAAAGCTTGCGCGAAACTTGTCCAACTCCCTATGTGATAAATATTGTACACAGTACCAAGTACATAACGTATAAATTATATAGAATTGTTATTGGCAATTTGACGATTGTTATTTGATTGAAAAAAAAGGTAAGACCTACTACATTTCAATTTTGTTTTAGGCAATCCGTTCGTTTTCATCTCTTCTCCGTTTCGTTTCCTTTAAGAATCAAACGACTCAAACGAGACTCACTAAACGACTGAAGAGAATTCGATTCACGACGGAGTCTAACTGTGACCGAGTGATCCGCTTCGATTCTATCTGCCCTTTAATTCCATTTTCTACAAATTCTGCTCAGGAAATTCTGCGAAAAGCCATTAAGTTTCGAAGTACCCTTGTATCTAACCACTTTACCAAATGACGGTCACGGAAGTATCGCAGAAATTGTAGAGATACGATATCAGTATTATTTTTCTGCGTATTAACAAATGAACGTTGTTTTATCGTCAAGTATAATATCATATGTAAGTATACATACAACTATACTCTATATTGATTTCTTACGATAGGATATGATTCCAATTATTAAATTCTAATGAAATCAAATATTCTTTAATTCGTTGTACATATTATATATATTTCATAAAAATTAAATGGAAGTACTACGTCTTTATAGATTTGAAAAATAATACAGGATCTCCGAGGGGTAATTTTTATCTCGGGTGGAAAACTTAGAAAATCGATCACGAAGCTCCAACTAGTGGAAACTGGAAGTAACGCGCTTCCCATCTATACTGAAGGTAACGAGCTTTTCAGGTAACATCAGATAACATAAATACGAAACGCCATGATACACACTAAATCTAATCCTGTATTTCTTCTGTGATATTGTTTTATATCATTAATTTTATTTATCATCATCCGCAATTTTCGGATGTTATTTTAGCAGCAGCAAGTAGTATAATGCTTAACTGTTGCTGATACTGCAGAGAAACAGTGATAAAACGAATTGGACATACGAATAAACCTTCTGTTGTCAACGTCGTATTACAATTTTTATATCACTTATAAAGTTAATAACATGATAGTAATTCAAGTGCTCTCAATAGTAGGAAATAAAGTATTGCATTGTAAAGAAAATGCCTAAATTATAATTAATAAATATACTTTCTCTGTAGATATACGAAGTTTAATGTTACGACTTTTTCCTACGGGGAAATTAAACATCTTAGGATTAATCATCTTATGAATTTAATGGAGGCTTAGCATTTCAGTAGCTCATTTCCTAAAAATTAAAAACCGGAGATAAAATTACTTCATTAATTTGCAGAAAATTTATTTTTAAACGGACAAGTATATTCGCTGTGCCAGATTTTTTCATCATTATTTGAGTGAAAATCACGCGACCGGATCGCGATGTTAATTGCCGCCGGAATGATCGAGGGTGTTAGGTCAAGAGCCTGTTGCTTTGCACAGCTGGCATTTTTGATCGCTTTTCCGAATCATCCACGATTACGGAATTCACTGAGCAGGGAAGGCACGAACATTTCTCTCGATTTACATATATTTCATGTTAAATAAAAAAATCATCTCTGACGACAAGACCAGTCACGTCGAATTTTAATAAACGAGCACTGCGTTAAAAATATATTCCTCAGCAAACTGAAATTAAATTAAATTTCCTGCCAGTATTTCGTGATAATTATTATGACAAAATTAGTTCATGTTTAATTTAACCACATGAAACATCAAATTTTCTGCCATCAGTGACGAACTGTCCACAGTTCATTTAGTGATATGCAACTATCTTTAGACTTTAGCTTTGCTCGAGGAGGAAAATCGAATTTCCACGGCGAGGGACTATCGGGACTATGGAAATTTCGGACATTTTCCGCATGCCACCAGAGACGAGCTCGCATTCCAATCGGTACCAAGATTTCACGAAACATATGACGCTCGTGCAAGCATAAGTAGGTTAATATTGACAGCAATCTCACTGGCAAGCAGTTATGCGTTGTTCCAGTGAAAATTGTCCAGACGCTAATTCTCTGTTACCAGTTTCCATTCATGCAAGAAATTGCACATTCCATGATGTACATCACTATATATCTATATTATGTA
This sequence comes from Ceratina japonica, assembly GCA_019453355.1. Lineage (NCBI taxonomy): Eukaryota > Metazoa > Arthropoda > Insecta > Hymenoptera > Apidae > Ceratina > Ceratina japonica. The sequence goes on along the minus strand of SMSR01013324.1, from coordinate 1,568 downwards.
AAAGAATGTCGGAAGTCCTATTGGTATTCCAGAGGTGTCGCCTCCTTATATGGTTTCAAATGTTATTTATATTTTGATACATTCAATTACTTTCAAGCAAGAAACAAATGCAAATATCCCACTAACTTAAATTTTTTTATTTGAATAATTTGGTATTTAAATATGTAGTTGTTTATTAAAATGTAAAGATCTGGATGAACATATATATATGCTTAAACAAATACGGACACCAACAGAGAAACATAAAAATCTGGTATAAGAATGTTTACACTATTTGCATAGTAAAAATTAAGCAAATAGTATCTTAACTTGAAACCACCATTTACAGTTCACATTTATTTATACACATTGTTGTATTCATAATGCAATATGTTTCGAGAAGATTGAACATGCAAATGAATCTGTAACACTTTTCATTTATTTATAATTACGATATAAGAACTTTACTTGTTATCAAATTGTGATACGTCATGCAGTCTCGGCGGGTCCAGGAAAAAAGCCACATGGTTCGTTACGTATAATGAGAATAGTACCATTGAGGAATAACGTCCAACAAAGTTTTATGCACTTAAGTAATCGAGTTACAAACAATTTTCATTCAAATACTCTTATTACTTCAACGTACAAGATGAATCAAAAAGAATTGCTATTAAAAAGTTTTAAGAAAAAGAATTGTCATTTATTTGAACACAAGAAACCATTAATTTAATGAGGTCCATGAAATAGAAAATTCCTCTACGGAATATCAATATTGTAGAACCACTCTAAATATTCAACATATTTTACTCGATTCTTAATCAAATATCAATTCTTCTCTGAAAGATTGATCTGCAAGATTGAAGACGCATATGAAAAGTGATGAGAAAACTTAAATGAGGAGGAAAGTATCACAAATGTTCTAGACTTCTTTAACAGGATTAATCTTCTAAACTCCTTATCATCATTTCTAGTATCTAAGAAACCATTACTTTTCATAACTTATTCCTCATTTAATGTATGTGTACTCATGTAATATAATTATGTGACAATTTGTACAACTTCAATGATGGTCTTTAACGACCATCTGAAATAAACCATTTACTAAAAAAACAGATTTTAACGAAACGAAACATTAGACAGTTGCTCCATACATCTATTAATATTGATTCACACTGTAATGCGATTTTGCATTCGACCCGGCGTCAGAAGGGAAGGACCCTTTTATTTATGACGTTCGATTCATCGTGTAAGCAACCGTGAGATTTCTATTCGGGAGAAGTCAAAGATACATTTGTTGAATAAAAGTCCACCACGCTTACGAAATTCCATTCTACGGATTGAATATGCTCGCGCGGCTCGATCAATGCAGTGCAAAAGCCTGTCGGCCCGTGATCGATGCTTGAAATGATTGAAATTCACCCGCAAACATACGTACACTTCCCGCGGAAAGTATACGCCAGAATTTTGCATCAAAGCTACCCTATGTTCTATTTCCTTTGTAACAAAAGATTTGGCCGAAACGTTTGCGATCACTCTGTAAAACCAAATGTTTTTATAGGAGGCTTTTGCCAATTGCCACAATTAAGGTT
>SMSR01013322.1:27792-43185 GCA_019453355.1 Ceratina japonica | reverse complement strand
GCTGCGCATGCGGCCCGCACCCCCGCGCCGGGGTGCTTGCGATATATCGCAATCGATTGCTCAACTTCGCGCCCCCGAGCCTAGCGACATCCATCGCGGATGGTGCAAGCTGCATTTAAATTAACGCGGGAGAGTAAGGGTGGTTAGAGACATAAATAATAAAGGAATAGTAAATAAAAATAAAAAATAAAAAACGTAAATGTACACGTATAATGTATTATAGTATACAATACTTCATACGTGAAAATAAAATTGTTTTGTCGATCACTCAACGAGATTCATTTTCGGCAGGATTTAAAACAGTTTTAAGCAATTTTATACTAATATAATACGAAGTTGAAATATGATATTTAACAATAATATAATATTGAATTGTTAGAATGAAATGTTACGCATAAAATATTGACGCTTACAATTTGGCTTTCAATTCTATCAAAATGTTTGAGACACATATGTTAATAAATTAATTATTGTAGGAAACGCAACGTTAATTGAATTCATAAATTTAAACGAAAATTTCACTGAACGAAGTTAATAACATTAGCAGAGATGCTATTAGTGCGGACAGTGAACAAAAAACAAGAATAATTAGAAATTAATGGTTCATAATACAAATGAGATTCACGGGATAAATTAGATTTGTAAACGCGGCTATCTGGAAACGGGCATCTCGTTACAAGCCAATAACGTGAAATGCTCGCTACCGAATCAGAAAGTGTCACCGCACGAGATTGGATAGGTTGTCGTTCCACTAGGTGGACGAAGTTAATTGCCGCGAATAGCAATTTCTCGTGCGACACCCGTTTGACGCATCGCGCCTTTTGCGCCGGTCGTTACCCGTCGCAGAAATATATAAATATTCTCCGCTCATAAATGAAAAAAAGTGAACGTTTTACGCGATGAAGACGCGACCCACGCGTTTTAGATAAAAAACGATTTTTCGGTCTGCATTAATGATAGAAACCGAGCTGGAGAGCTTCAACCTCTCGAACGGACGTCGACTTCTAGCTAAGCGTTCGACGACCTAGGAATTTATTTAACGCCTGCACTTTTACTATCTTCTTTATGTTTTCCTTATTACTTTACTATAGTTTATAACATAACTAGCATTCCCTAGCATGGCTTTGTCCGCAATGCTCTTGCTTTGGTAAGAAATGATAGAATCTTTTTGATGCACCTCTTTGTCAACAACATTTGCAGTTCTTTCCGTAGGTGCAAACATTGTTAAGCTATTTTCCTGAACTCACTCTGAAGCTACTACATAAAACCGTCCGTGTGAAAGAAGAAAAATAATGAAGTTCGTAAAACTATATCTCATTTCGTTTCATCCCCTTAAGGGTAGGATTTCGAAAAGTGCTCCCTTAGCGAGAGCACTATACAATACGGTAGAACTGCACAGTGCTATACAATATGGTAGAAAATCATCCTCAAAATTTCAAGTAGAACGGTATATTTTTTGTTAGGGGTTAAAGAATGAATAAGGCAGGAAGCTCCTTTACACATGTATAAATAGAAAGTCAAATGTTCATTAAATTGATTGCCGCGGTCAGGAAATTAGAAATACGTATCGATACAGATTCCAAAGGTATAGGATTTCTGTTATTTAGAAAAGATATAAAACAATGAGACGGTGCACACGGGGTCAACAGTTTTTGGTCCCGTCCAAATTACTACCGCTCGACCTGGAAAGACGGAAACTTTCCCGCGGAATTACCGTCTTTCCACGGTTCCTTTTCTATAGACCGTGGTTCAGAAGTACTCGACACGCTTTTTCAACGGCAATTTCACCTTGCCTTTACAAAGGAGCCTTTGTATCCAGGTGCATCGTAATGTTGTCTTCGAGACAAACCTCGTTCCTACCTGTAAGTGTACTTATTGTATATATACATATACACGAATTCCGTTTATCTAGAAAAGGTGACATCCGAGATACTCGGCGGTACATTTCAAAGCACAAAAAGCACTGCGTCGTGTCGTGTGTAATATCTAGCCGAATAATTTTGCATGTTTTGAAGATAAAACACGACGTCCTCTGAACTAACGTTTCGAAAAGGGTGAACGACCGAACAACTAACCATTTTTATCACGTTGTAGGAAATCATTAAATGTATTGCATTACTTAAATTTTGTATAATTATTCTTTAAATAACTAATAGCGATAAATTATTATATTTTGCGATATATAATAGCATTTTTAATATAGGTAAACAATTAAACTCTTCCGATATTTTTGTAAATTTTTCTCGTCATAAGAAGATGGCATTATTTTCTTTAACTACGAATATATTAGTAGTACGTAATAAAAAGGAATTGCGTTTGTTATTTCATATAAAATTAAGGTAAAATAAGAGAAACATATTCGTGATTTTAATGCATTGTGGAATATTTTAGTACAGAAGAAAAAAACGTATAAAGAGAAGATGATTACAATAGAATTTACGTAAAAGGGCTATTTGATTTTCACATTGACAATAAAATAATTAAGACATGAATGTCTGAAGAAGATAATTAAAAAATTTTATAATTTTCAATAAAATTGACTCAGTTTTTGTTAAATATACCAGGCATGGTTTAAAAATAATTAGATACGCAAGTGCACATTCAAAATGAAATAAAACACTGTAAGGGTTATGATTAAAATATTTTGATCCTCGATTTTCAAAAGAAAAAATAATAACGAAGAGAACGGAATTATGTATATTTCATCAATATACGTGAAGCAAGAAAAGGCAGGATGTCCCGCGCGTTCCCTCAAACCTGAGAATCCCCCCGCTGTAGAATCAAATCCTATACAATCCCGATATTTCCTGGATCGGCTTGCCTTTCGCGACTTTGTATTTGAAAGCGAACGACGTACCTGACTGGCACGCGTATTTATGAAACAGGCAGAGTGTGCATGCGCGCGTACACATGTTCGAAGTTTGTTCCCTCCGAAGCGTTCGCCGAGAAATGGTATGAGGAATGGTCGAATTATGCGACATATTGCAGGACCCACGCACTCCCTCGGCGTCGCCCACGCATCCGCGCATGAGAAAAAGCTTTTCCATCGACGAGGGAATTGTTTCGACTATGAGCTCCCTATGTCGCCTCTCTTTCATTTACTTTTCTCTTTCTACTTTTGTAAAAACGACAGCATCCAGTATTACCGTAATTATGTACGTATGTATGATTCCAAGTTAAATTAGTATAGTAGAAAATAATAATAATACCAATTTTCTTAAGACTGCAGCAAATCTAAATTTATTATTGAATTCCATTCATCATGTAGTTTCTGAAATATTATCAACTAAATTTCACCATTTTTCTGGACATTTAGAATTTCGTTTATGTCAATCACACTCAGCTAAATTCATCTGCTTATTCGTTACAAAAAATGTAAAATAAAGATTGGAATTTATGTTATTTGATATAGGTCATACTTCAGTCCAAGTGACACTGATTCTACAGTTTCTCTTACTTTAACTATTATACTTCACATATTTCTTCATGTGAAAAGTAATACAATTAATTTTTTCAAATGTTAGAGGAATTATGCAATTCAAATGGCTGTGAATGCGAATCTTATTTCTGTCACTTTATCACGTTGGACTGAGAGTGAACTGATTTTCCTTTTACAATAAAAACGGCTGGAAGGAGAAGATCGATTACGTCCAATAAAGAGGGCCCGAGAATACGTACGAATCAATCACCGGGCTAGTTGCTGGATTAAGTTTCGCAATGCTCTCGTATCACCTGTATCGATCGCAGACGAACGCGTGTACGACACAATTCTCAACGGGCCGAACCCAAGCAAGCAATTTCAGATGCCCAAGATTACGCGTCAATGCTTTTGCCAAACATTTCAGATTCATACCCCTTCCTATTAGTTCCGGAGAAAATATATTTGTTTATTGAAAACGTGACTTTCTACATTTTTTTAAATAAATAATCTATCCATGGCTCATTGCCGGCTCAATGGGCATAGATTCTTATTCATTCATTCCTTATTTTAATAAAAATGGTAAATTCTGTATGAAAATACTACTTTTCGTACACAAAATTGTTCATTGAATGGATAAGTTTTAAGCTAATTCAACAGAGTTAATTATTTGAAACATCAAGACAATGAATAAATGTTTAATTATTCTTGTAACCCTGATTTATCACCTAATAGTTTCTTCCAGTTTCTTCGTGAGTGAGTCACGTCATGTGAAAAAGCTGTTTATTAAGGTATGCAAATCGCGTTTTAACTATATCTTGTGGAGGATTGAAGAACTATTGTATTTCAAAAACTGGTTCGAATAAATGCAAAAATATTTACATATAATAGATATGAAAAGAGAAGATATCAAGAATCAATAAAATTACTAAACTATCTAAATTCTTTTATGTTCATCTTCATACATTTCTGAAACTTTTAAAATTTTACAGTAGAATAACAGAGTTTGCCTAGATTTTCGTTCTCTTCTGCTGTAATGATTTTTGATTCCGACTGGGTTAAAATGCTGACGACGTCACAATTCTTAATCTCGCATCCAAGATCTCCTAAGACAGTCACGTCCGATGTTATCTCCGCCTCTGCGATCAGTACTAGGGCTTCGTAGTTTTCCACTTTCCATTTTTTATGTATTACCATTTGGAACTGACACATTCGAAGGTAACCGACATATGTATAATTGAAGTATGTAATTAAATAAACCGTCTATTTCGTAATTTTTGCAAAAGCTATACTATTTCTTTCTTTCAACTGTTCAATTTTCAACATATTGTCACTATACATAATAGATTTATGATTACTCAAACTGAAGAGATTTTCAAAGTAGATTTTTAAATAAAGAAATTTATTATTAAAGAAATTGTATTCAGTCATTTTGATATTTTTTCACGTAGAAACATACAGTTGTACTACTAATTATTGACTTTATACATCTATCAGCACAGGCAGAGATATAGAGAATCAATAAGAATTATTATCTAAAATAATTTAATGCTTATTAATCTCCTCTCAAGAAACCTTGCGGTTTTTAATAAGATAATAAATTTTAGTAAGATATGTTTTTAAATTTCAATGAAATTATAACAGAATTAATAATTTTATATGACTTTGATATTGTATATCCATAGGAATAAGAAACACGTTTAATATAAAAACTAATTACTTAAAAAAAGAAATAAGTAATCTTTAGTAAATTTGCATTGTTTCGATAGTTTAAACATCGAGTCGCAATCACGAGCTTATTTAGTTAATTTTCTTCCTAAGACTCAGGCATTTTTTTTTCACTCGAAATATACAATGCACAGTTTTGAATTTAATGGACGAAAAAAGAAAGTAGTATCTCATTAAATTGTTCCGTGAAGCCGAGGGAAATAATACTTCGGAAGTAAGATGTGGCGAAATTATTTTGATAGGGTGCGCTTACGAATAAAAAAGGTCGATCTCGCTGCCGGCTACACGATTTAGATAACACTTCTGAAATATCGAGAATGTCAGACATTTTTCATTGTCTGCCACTCGACGATACGTCACAAGAGACTTTCGATCGCGAAGTCTTTGTACAAAAAAAATGGGGTAGCCGAAGAAACTCGCGTGACCAAACTACAAAATTGTCAGAAAGTTTCCGAGCGAGAATTATTAATAGCCTCCGATGATCGAAGCATACGACACGCAGGACTTTAACCAACTGCTACGATCAGTCGAAACAATAACACAAAACAGTCACATAAATCACATCGGACATTAATTTGCAGTTCGGTACAGAAACGTCACATAAAATGTTCATAAAAGTTCTGAAGACGGCAAAAAACAATCGACCCGACTTATGCGCGTGATGTTGTATCACGTGGATTTAGCGATTTTTATGTATTTAAGCCAAAGTTTGACGACGGTACAAGGATGGTGTGACCACAGGAGATGCGTTGAATATTAAATTCAATTTGTTTCCTTCGCAGACGCCGCGAAGCGTCATGTGTTTCCATCTCGCGAATTTACATAAATGACTTATGGTCNCTCGGGGGCGCGAAGTTGAGCAATCGATTGCGATATATCGCAAGCACCCCGGCGCGGGGGTGCGGGCCGCATGCGCAGAACTGGCCTCGCCGCGATTGGCCGGCGATGATGTCATGCAGTCTCCCCTAAGTCTCTGATATCATCTGCGGGCTTTTCTGCAGTCCACACCGATCACTCGAGCGGCGTAGCCGCGTCTTCCGGAGATTTTACACACCTGTGCACTTGAGAGAACCGTCGTCCTGAACTGTGTGCGCTCGTAGGCCCAGCACCAGCCGCATCCTGCCTTCCGGTCCCGTCCTTCGCGTGAAAGGTGAGTCCATTTGTTCTCCAAACGAAACGCGGAAATCGTGCACGAGCTAACGACCCCCGCGACGTTTCACCACCCACCGCACGCATACCGACCACCCTCGCGACTACGTCTTCGTCTCTCGTACGCGCGTACGTGTCGGTGTAAACATACGTTTGCGTATTCTCGTGGACGTCAGGCTGTCAGCGGTACGTCGCGGTCGAACGTTCCTATCAATCTCGTGGTCGACTTTCTGAACGAGTGGTTAAAGGTTATCTTCTCCTCCTGCCTCCCTCTCGATGTACATATGCACAGCGACTTGACGGACAAGCGTGACGGAGAGGGATAGTGCAGTTGTTGCACAATATTTTGATTAAAGCGGGAAAAGGCTGGGAGAGTAAAAAGCTTAGGAATAAAGGATGAACGTTCGTCGTGTGTTAGAAAGTGGCTCGGGAGATTTACTTCAGTTTGTATTTGCGAGACGCGTAAGAACACGTGGGCTGTTTACTTGTCGTGTCTCGTGACACCGGTTTCTTCTCGCGAGATTTGTCGTAATCGGTGCTCGTGTCTACTGCGTCGCACTTTATATGTTTACCTCATGCGCGGATCGATGTTATGAATGTTTACATTTAGATTTCAGTAACCGAGGAGCATACTCCTTCGCAAGAATTTGCGTGACGGACAGTTTTTATTTGTATACGTAGAAATTTGTCTCGAGTGTCACATGTTGCCAGCTTTTCCGAGAACGTGCTTCTATTAAAACGATATACATATAGTAAACGTCTCTGATGTAATATATGTGTGTTATACATATATATTTATCAGATGGCTTTTATTAAATTCGTGATTTCGAGACAAATGTAAAAAGTAAATTGACTAGCGTTTTGTATAGAAAGAGTTAAGTAAATCATCGTCGCAGTTATCGTCGCAGTATTTATATAGTCAGTCAAGTAGTATGAGATCTTATATGCCAGACATGACTTCGCCCCTGGATTATTCTATTCCATTTTATTTTTATTCTAGTATTTACTTTATAATTATTCAGTTTTAAGATTTTTTCATTTTATTATCACAAAAAATATTTTAAAACGAATTTTTCTATTTTTTTTGCCCATTTACATTACCAGGCAAATGCGATGTGGATTTTAAATTGTATAAAATCAAACAGTCTGGGAACCGTGATAACAATTTTTAGCAGTACTGTCAAATGTTTGCTAAAAACAATATTTCATGAAATGCACGTTTGCGTATAACTGGTTCGTTTGCGGGAACAATATAGTGCGCGTGTCTACGTGGTGTTCCAATGTTTCGTTCGTAACGAGTGCAAAGAGATAACGAAATATTTGCTTCCTCGCCGCGAGAATTTTAACGATACGAGAAGCCGAATCGGTTAGCTTTTTCCGTCGCTGAATTTCGACACTAGAAAAAGCCCGTTTCCATCTTCGAATCAAAACGCACGTCACCGTTTCTATTTACCGCACTGTCCTCTCATTAACGCGGCCTAAAATTTCGCGAGGACACTTCTCTTTCTCGTTAACGACGCACCGGTTCTACTGTTCTCCCTTAAGCTTTCTCTCATCGACCACTAAAAATCGAAACGTACGTGCGTGAATCCACAATTGAAGGAGACGAAAACATCGACTGCGTATTTTGTCTTTTTCATTTTTTTATGCCTGTATACTTTTTATATTTGGTTTACATATTTCACTCCTGTATATTTTTCTTTTACAGACGTGTAAACTATCTTTACATTTTAATTTCTTAATCCATCAAATATATATGTATTAGAAACAGTCTACAAAAAGATAAGAATAGTATTCCCATGTTTTTGTACATAAACTCTCACCAATATTTTATAATCAGTCGTGAATTATTGTACTTATAATTTTCCAAAGTATGATTGAATTTTTCGTAAATAAACTACACTTTTATAGGACAATGTTTATGATTTCTCGTTGCTCTTTTCCTTATCGACGACTTGAAGATGGTACACATACGTATAATATATTCTCGCCCCGAGTTGCGCTTACTTTCTCAATAGCGATGCAACTATCGCGACTATGCCACTATTTCTATGTACTTCGTGAATGCGCGGACGTGTCATCCAATCGCACATACCTACTTACACATGTATTCTACGTGTATTTATACTTCGAATCTATACGAACCAAAATTGTTGCTTGTTTCCGCGAAAACTTCCTACATTCGCGATAAATTCGAGGAACGGATTAAGTTAATAACGCGTATTTCCTTTATCGAGCATCGCTTGCCTTTGTTACGCCACTGTTCTTGAATAGTTGCACGATAGAATTGTTACTTCAGAACGTTTCAATGAAGTTACCATATTGTTAGCTTCAAGGTTTTTCCCTTTTTGTCTGCCGTTTGGTAGTTTTAACCATAGAATAATAAAATATTTTATCCCTTTTGACCCAACGTAAATTAAAAAATGTATTTAAACTTACTGAAGGTACAAGTCACAAAAAGCAATGTCTAAAAATGTACTATTTACATGTCTTTTTATCGAATGATACATATATAAACTACTTCTATATTATTCTCATTCATAGATTAAGATCGAAGGGAATAATAATAGAGTTTGTTGTATTAATTGTAAGAAAATTGATAATATCTGCTAGAACTAAAAAATGTTTGAGATCATAACTTAGATGCTACTTTCCGACAGAAAATAAGTTTCTTTTGTTTTTACCTGTTCGTTTCACTCGGGGAATAGGCTTTATCGTTTCATTTACGACTCCCAGCTACGGTCGTTAGTTTGAAGCAACTTTTACATCTCGAGTTTCTCAGCATTCCAACTTCCAGCGTTGTCGATGTCCCTTTGTGTTGATCGCGTCGAGATGTCTGCGAAATTTAACACAAAACTTGCGATAAGCCGAAAGTTTCTGTTTGAAAATTTCATGCAATTTCGTGAACAGGTGGTTACAAATTGAATTTATTTCACAAGTCTGCTAATTATTTGTGGTCCCATACTTTCAGCGGTATTCTAGAATTTAGCTTTTAAAATAAGCGTTTCCGAGAATCTGCTCTTATTGAGAATAAAAAAGCTGCGCTATGCTATAAATTAAGCGTCGTCACGTTTTACGAGACATATTATTTTCAAAGGAGTTTCTGGCCTTCATGTTACGGCAAATTTTTACAACCCTGGCCCAAAATTAAGACTGCAACTTTAAACAGTTTTCGTATCTTTCATAAAACTTCAAAGTATAACTTTCGACAATAACTTTTATTAACTACTTACAAGTTTGTTGGCTATTAATTTGTTTAACAATGAAAACACATCATTATNGTTAGTTTGAAGCAACTTTTACATCTCGAGTTTCTCAGCATTCCAACTTCCAGCGTTGTCGATGTCCCTTTGTGTTGATCGCGTCGAGATGTCTGCGAAATTTAACACAAAACTTGCGATAAGCCGAAAGTTTCTGTTTGAAAATTTCATGCAATTTCGTGAACAGGTGGTTGCAAATTGAATTTATTTCACAAGTCTGCTAATTATTTGTGGTCCCACACTTTCAGCGGTATTCTAGAATTTAGCTTTTAAAATAAACGTTTCCGAGAATCTGCTCTTGTTGAGAAAAAAAAAAGCTGCGCTATGCTATAAATTAAGCGTCGTCACGTTTTACGAGACATATTATTTTCAAAGGAGTTTCTGGCCTTCATGTTACGGCAAATTTTTACAACCCTGGCCCAAAATTGTAAGACTGGAACTTTAAACAGCTTTCGTATCTTTCATAAAACCTCAAAGTATAACTTTCGACAATAACTTTTATTAACTACTTACAAGTTTGTTGGCTATTAATTTGTTTAACAATGAAAACATTTATACAAACAGTTATACATCATATATACAGATTAATCATTAGTTCTTTCGCATTGATTTAATTAAATCCTATAACCTTTTCGTCATGCTCCATATGAACTTATTCATTTTCTGATAATTTTGCTAAATATTCAGATTTTTTGTTAATATTACCTAATATACTGATTAGTGATTCTACTTATGTAACGCATTACGTAAATATTCCATAGCGTACAGTATACTGGAAAGATATACATGTAATTAAAGCAAAGGAAATTATGAAATACAGATTATTAATGCATCATATAAATTACTTTAATAATTGTAATGTATATAGGAATTATAATAATTAATACAAATTATTATTAAATAATATCCAGGTCTTTCAATTGAAAATCGACGAAAAAATTTGAGAATATCGAATAGTCTTAATTTATTGGCTAGGGGTCACAAATCTAAAATCCATCGAGCATATTTTAGAAACATAGTATTATAATATTGCTTTCGACATCATCTCTCCCATTACATCATTCACGACATGTAAAATTTAATATCACGTTTTAACGTGTCTTGAAATATTCTCCTTCGCTGGTTTAACCGTCGGTATGCCATAAAGCTGCCATCGTGGATATTTTCAAACTCTATATTGAAACCTTTCGTAGATATATGATCTCGGATACAAGTATCTTCTTTACGACGTAGTGGTGTTTTTGTCGCTATTTTCTTATTATCAGCTATTTTTTTATTACGTCATGGGTTGGGTACCATTCGTTCGAACGTTTTAGCTCTCAACAATGTGCATCAATTGGATGAATGTATAGAAACACAGCTATATCTCTTATTCCATTGGGAGCCTCCGATAAAAATTATTCCAATAAGAACGCGCCGATCGGGAAATATCCATTTGAGTTACCGCATTTTCTAGCGATAAAGAAGAGCTATTTGCTTTAGTCCACTTTCAATATCCACCTGTATTTTTCTTCTTTTGAATATCGGTAAGACATTTACTTATATTATCGATAATAAAAAGTTGTTGGGCAAAAATAAATTTCTCTTATTACTCTCGCTCTCGAAACCTTCCATATATTATTTTGAAACGAGTGACGTCCATGCATAAATTACATTTGTAATCTAGTTTTGTAACTGTGTACAGAAAGATCCTGTTAATTGAATCAAGTTTGGAATAGGAAGGTATTTTGAATGCTATGCTTGCAGATGATTGTTATATTAAGGACATCTAAAAATTTACAATTCAGTCCGATTATAATAATTGTTTTACAGTGTACGTCATCCTGAAAAATTCTGTTTTGACAAAAACGCGTTTAAACAACTTCTAGTGTACAAAAATAAAATGACCATTGACTTTTCACGTGCGATATCGAAGCATTTGCATTTTCATTTAAAAGTGAAAATAAAAAGAGTTTTAAGTCAAAAAGAGAGAAGAGTCGATTTATTTGCCGGTCGTAAGGGGGTGTTATTCCTTAATAATAATGGATTGAACGTCACCTTAAGAATGAACTACTCCGTCGAGAGTAAACAGCGGTAATCGACGAGTTAACCCGCATAAAGTATCCGTTGGAACGCGAGGCCGACGCGTCGTCGGTGTAAACGCCTGAATAATGTATGCTTAGCTGGTCGAGCGTTGTGTTTTGGCGGTGGGACAACGGAAATTCGCACTGGGAATAGCGTGTAGGTACACTGGTCGTCGTTTAGATCAGCCGATGTTTATGGCATCGCACAGGGTGGAGGCTGTCCCTAGAAAAACCCACGGAAAACGTACATGTGCCGTACCCATGCGTTACGTCCGTGGAATACCTACATCCGGCGTGAGGTTCAAACCCGGTTTCAATGGGTCCCCAGTGTTTCGGGACTATCTGTTCGAACTGTACCACGGGTGGCAGCTCACCAGGCACAAAATGTGGTAGATATTGCAAAAAATATAAAGAGATCCACGCTTCTCATCTCCCGCCACTTTTTACTCTTTCCATCCCAGGGGAAACGTTTATACTAGGATCTTTGATGATATAGAGTTCATTGAATGTTCCTAAACTACTAAGAGATATCATGTTTATTGCGTTCCCATTCTGTAGTTTAAATTCGTTTAGCGTGTACCAAAATGCATTATCACAAGTCAGTCTCGATATTCGATTATCAAGATTATTATTAACTCTTTGCATTCGAGATATTTTGTTGCATTTTTGGTAAATTTCTTGTCTCTAACATAAAATGGATACACACACAAATTAACGTATAAAATATTTTTTTTTACATTTCATATATCATTATATCTTTACGAAGATAACTTCTTAAACATCAGTCTTTGTAATTTTACTTAAAACTCAAAGAAACTAAACATAAATAGTTCCGCATCAAATTTCCGCGCCGAACAAAGTGGTGAGCGAGAGTCACCTCTCGACTGCAAAGGTTTAATATGTATAGAGATGTCATACAATGAGATTCGTATGTCCATCTCGCAATGAAAAATTCAAAATCTTGTATCAAACATGAATGTCATGAACTGTCGAACTCGTGAGCATAATTTCATGCTAAAGACGGATATCACGAGTCAGACTCGTGATCATAATCTCACGTCCAACAAGAATGTGCAAGGTTTGTTATAGGGATAAAAAGGTGGGAAATGACCAGAGGATGCACAAAATTGAATTTTTTCGAGTTAAATAGTACGGCAAAGTGTTAAATAAATCAATAGAATGTATCAAGTGTATCAAGTATTATATGTTTCAAGATCACATCGGTCTAAAGGGGGTTAATTAATTCAAACTGCTCCTAAAACGAATATTTCAAAATTTTTTGTGCTAGACTGGCATTTCACTTTTAAATTAAAGTGTTGGCCGAGAGATGACTTTAACCGAGGCTTCGGGCTAGTAATTAATTTCGGTACCGGAGGAATTTCGTTATATTTGCTCGTCATATTTTCAGGCAAGAGCACCCTCTGTCATTCCGCGATTTATTTACCGTTCGGGCTCATTTTTCATTTCTGACCGGCAAGCAGGGCCGAGTATGCGAGGAAGCTATATGAAAAAAGTTGCGTACAAAATATCAGAAGAATATTTTCGATGAGAGAGGTTCACCGTCCCTCGAGCATAGAGCGGGCCCTTTGCATTTCAAGAATACCAGTTTCGGTATTTAAGTCCCTTTACGCGCCCCCCATTCCATCCCCTCCCTCTTCCCCGTCTTTTTCTCCTTTAATTTCGTTTGCCGTCAAACTTTTGAACGGCTCGAGCTTTTCAAACTTTTCGATAGGAGAACGTAAATACATTGTTCAAAGACGGCGCTGTAGCTATAGGTCGCTATCAAAAGATTGTAGACATTGTAACAGCATTCGCAGGTCGTTACGTCACCTGAATGGCTAAACCTTCGATTCCATAGAAATTATAATTGGCTACCTTCGACGTAATACGTTCGTTCCCCCGTTTTCGCACGAAATAGGGAATACGCTTGTTATGTATTCATGTTAATTCCATTATAATGTAAAGGAAACCTCTTACAATAGTTACTTCAATTAAAAAAAGCTGATATTTTTCCACTTGTATGATGTTAAGCAGGTTTACATTTCCTGTTTGACTTGTTAGTATAAATTTACTTACTATCAATACTTCTGACAGGAACAAGAAAAACGGATAAGGCGAGCAATGGCTCAGGTGATAGCGGGTTATAGATTAAAATTCTTGACAGCAAAATATTTATTCTAATAAATTTGATTACATTTTTATAGTCATACAAAAATTCAGGCTATACATATAGGATTAAATGTCTTCCAGAACTACTAACTAAGAAATATAATCAATTGTTGAACAGAATAATTTATTCACACTTAGATAGACATTTCGCTTTCTGTATTCAATCCTTTACCATGACTCTTCCTCCAATATACGCTTTACCATATAATTGACGTATGATTCGCGATTGCTAGCATGTATTAAAAACGACTATCAACGTTGATTATCATGGTCCCGGGCTTAATTTGTCGTGTCTACGTATCGGGACACGCTTCAGGAAATAATGCGCCATTATTAACGTGCTGAATAAAAGCGGATGGGCAGGAGAGGATACGAGCTGTGTATTAAGCGTGTATCATTAACGCGGTCGTACTTGATCAGCGAGGAAAAAGATAGGGAGGAAAGGGTGGGAAAAGCGAGAAAAACGTGGCGTAGACGTGTTGGGCAATCAGCAACGCAAACAAGTAGACACCACGAGGTGGTTTTTGTTCATCGGCTGTTATCAGCATTATCGTTTTCGTGCTCCCCCGCGGATTCCTTCATCGTCCCGCACTGCGGACTACTTCCTTCGTAGATTCGTCAAAACTCGATAGGAAAGCGTGGGAGTTCGACTTGGATAGATTCCAATCTCTTCTATGCCGATTGGATTGTTGCGCATCTTCTCCGTGCCCGCGATATACTTTCAGCAGAACGGAAACGTTTCCTTGGTTGCTAGAAATATCGACGAGCTTACCGAAAGTTGCCGGATTTTGACAGATTCTTGGATTAGATCATTGCTCCTTTAAGAAAATAAATGTTTCCTGCGCACTTGGCTGAATTCTACAATCTAGCACCTCGTGTTAGCACAGCCAAACAAATAGTACTTGAACCTAACATAATCAAGACATGACAAATTACCATGACATAAATAATTATCTCCGATCCTGATGATTCACTTGCATCACATCATTCTATTATGTCACTATTGCATATTTTAGTTGCACATCACAGTTGTATGTATATACAGTAAGTGTAGAAACTATTTTTATACTTATTAAAGCAGAATAACTTTTAATATCGATCTTATACACACGTATATACAACTCGAGCATCTAAAATATCTCGTTTGTTTGTTACGATACAAAAAATGTGAAAGAGAGACATTACTTGGTACGGAGAAACAAATATTATGACGGGCAAAAAAATTTGTTCAGATTTATATTTTTTGAGATTTCAAGGACATCGAAGTATTTTTAAATGGAATGATATATTTTTATTGTCGTTATATGATAGCTGAGGTCAAGATGAATTCGACGACTTTATATTATGACTTTCACGTGACCTTGAGTACGCAAAATTCATAAAAGTAGAGCACTTGATATAACGTGAATAAATAATGAAGGAAAATTTATTTCTATATATGAATATGATTTCTATTCTTTTATTTGAAGTATAATTTTATTGAAAAAATTCATGATTGTTCGATTTGTTGTGTGATTATGACTATATAATTTGTTAAATGACTCCATAGAATCTTTAAGTCGAAATAACCCCTGACGTTTACTAATGTGGAATATTTTCGTCAGAT
>SMSR01013322.1:8307-27310 GCA_019453355.1 Ceratina japonica | reverse complement strand
TATAATTGACGTATGATTCGCGATTGCTAGCATGTATTAAAAACGACTATCAACGTTGATTATCATGGTCCCGGGCTTAATTTGTCGTGTCTACGTATCGGGACACGCTTCAGGAAATAATGCGCCATTATTAACGTGCTGAATAAAAGCGGATGGGCAGGAGAGGATACGAGCTGTGTATTAAGCGTGTATCATTAACGCGGTCGTACTTGATCAGCGAGGAAAAAGATAGGGAGGAAAGGGTGGGAAAAGCGAGAAAAACGTGGCGTAGACGTGTTGGGCAATCAGCAACGCAAACAAGTAGACACCACGAGGTGGTTTTTGTTCATCGGCTGTTATCAGCATTATCGTTTTCGTGCTCCCCCGCGGATTCCTTCATCGTCCCGCACTGCGGACTACTTCCTTCGTAGATTCGTCAAAACTCGATAGGAAAGCGTGGGAGTTCGACTTGGATAGATTCCAATCTCTTCTATGCCGATTGGATTGTTGCGCATCTTCTCCGTGCCCGCGATATACTTTCAGCAGAACGGAAACGTTTCCTTGGTTGCTAGAAATATCGACGAGCTTACCGAAAGTTGCCGGATTTTGACAGATTCTTGGATTAGATCATTGCTCCTTTAAGAAAATAAATGTTTCCTGCGCACTTGGCTGAATTCTACAATCTAGCACCTCGTGTTAGCACAGCCAAACAAATAGTACTTGAACCTAACATAATCAAGACATGACAAATTATCATGACATAAATAATTATCTCCGATCCTGATGATTCACTTGCATCATATCATTCTATTATGTCACTATTGCATATTTTAGTTGCACATCACAGTTGTATGTATATACAGTAAGTATAGAAACTATTTTTATATTTATTAAAGCAGAATAACTTTTAATATCGATCTACACACACATATATACAACTCGAGCATCTAAAATATCTCGTTTGTTTGTTACGATACAAAAAATGTGAAAGAGAGACATTACTTGGTACGGAGAAACAAATATTATGACGGGCAAAAAAATTTGTTCAGATTTATATTTTTTGAGATTTCAAGGACATCGAAGTATTTTTAAATGGAATGATATATTTTTATTGTCGTTATATGATAGCTGAGGTCAAGATGAATTCGACGACTTTATATTATGACTTTCACGTGACCTTGAGTACGCAAAATTCATAAAAGTAGAGCACTTGATATAACGTGAATAAATAATGAAGGAAAATTTATTTCTATATATGAATATGATTTCTATTCTTTTATTTGAAGTATAATTTTATTGAAAAAATTCATGATTGTTCGATTTGTTGTGTGATTATGACTATATAATTTGTTAAATGACTCCATAGAATCTTTAAGTCGAAATAACCCCTGACGTTTACTAATGTGGAATATTTTCGTCAGATATTTTTATAGGCAGTTCGTACTTGTCCCATGAACGGGAAAACAATAGCTTAATGCTTGCACGTTCATAATGATACAACGTTGATGCAGTATGAAAATCTAATTCAAGCGGGTACCTTAAAGATGGATACATAATGTGGAAGCAAAGGGCGCGTCATTGATTGCATGATCGCAGCGAAGAGTGCAATCTAATAGTGAGAGTTTACAGAATTACTGACTTAGATTCGATTAATTAATTGTCTGATGTTCGCGATGCAAAATGCTTTTAGCGTAGTTGCTTGCAGAGAACGTTCGATCGGTGCGATTGCGTTTAAATGGCTTTTCTTTTGATGTGGTGAGATTGCTTACCAGCGAACGATGGGGAACAGACGCTTTCAGTTATTTTGGAATGAACGGGACAGATCGAACTTGTATCGTGCGTTGTGTAAAAAGAGCAGCTGTTTGAAGCAAAATTTTAATAAAGGATACTTTTGATATTGTTGATTTTGTACTTTGTATAATAGTTTTTTAATTAACTAAAATCTAAAAAAAATCTTTTCGTTAACAGCGTATCTAACGTAGATATGTTCGATCTGTTTAATATTGGTCAATTCGAGAACCGTCGTTCAACCTGTGCTGGACAAAATTTGATCAGCCGCGGTCAAGACCCGAAATTGACGTGCTCTGTTTACGATACGATATCACGAAATATTGTGTATCGTGTCAATCACCCGATGTCATCGTATCCGACACGACGACGAAATGGTAAACAATCGTTCGCATCCCCACGCTTTTAATCCGAGTTTACCAGTACACGATTGTTCGAACGATAAAATTTATTCGGAAAGTTTAATCCATTATCCGTAAATGACGTCGTCATGATTTATATTCATGCGGGAATTAACATTCATAAAGAGAGCTGATTATACACTTTTGACGTGGACATTCACATGCAAATGCGAGAGAAGATTACGAAGCAAAACTCGAGCGGTGGTGTTACCTTCCATAGGCATAGTAAATGCTGAACGTAGAGTAAATGCACAGAATTTTCACTCTATTCGATTCATTTTTATTCGTTGCATTAATTATTTTACTTATTAATACTTATACTTACTTATTAATATTTATTTTTNATAGATTAAAATTCTTGACAGCAAAATATTTATTCTAATAAATTTGATTACATTTTTATAGTCATACAAAAATTCAGGCTATACATATAGGATTAAATGTCTTCCAGAACTACTAACTAAGAAATATAATCAATTGTTGAACAGAATAATTTATTCACACTTAGATAGACATTTCGCTTTCTGTATTCAATCCTTTACCATGACTCTTCCTCCAATATACGCTTTACCATATAATTGACGTATGATTCGCGATTGCTAGCATGTATTAAAAACGACTATCAACGTTGATTATCATGGTCCCGGGCTTAATTTGTCGTGTCTACGTATCGGGACACGCTTCAGGAAATAATGCGCCATTATTAACGTGCTGAATAAAAGCGGATGGGCAGGAGAGGATACGAGCTGTGTATTAAGCGTGTATCATTAACGCGGTCGTACTTGATCAGCGAGGAAAAAGATAGGGAGGAAAGGGTGGGAAAAGCGAGAAAAACGTGGCGTAGACGTGTTGGGCAATCAGCAACGCAAACAAGTAGACACCACGAGGTGGTTTTTGTTCATCGGCTGTTATCAGCATTATCGTTTTCGTGCTCCCCCGCGGATTCCTTCATCGTCCCGCACTGCGGACTACTTCCTTCGTAGATTCGTCAAAACTCGATAGGAAAGCGTGGGAGTTCGACTTGGATAGATTCCAATCTCTTCTATGCCGATTGGATTGTTGCGCATCTTCTCCGTGCCCGCGATATACTTTCAGCAGAACGGAAACGTTTCCTTGGTTGCTAGAAATATCGACGAGCTTACCGAAAGTTGCCGGATTTTGACAGATTCTTGGATTAGATCATTGCTCCTTTAAGAAAATAAATGTTTCCTGCGCACTTGGCTGAATTCTACAATCTAGCACCTCGTGTTAGCACAGCCAAACAAATAGTACTTGAACCTAACATAATCAAGACATGACAAATTATCATGACATAAATAATTATCTCCGATCCTGATGATTCACTTGCATCATATCATTCTATTATGTCACTATTGCATATTTTAGTTGCACATCACAGTTGTATGTATATACAGTAAGTATAGAAACTATTTTTATATTTATTAAAGCAGAATAACTTTTAATATCGATCTACACACACATATATACAACTCGAGCATCTAAAATATCTCGTTTGTTTGTTACGATACAAAAAATGTGAAAGAGAGACATTACTTGGTACGGAGAAACAAATATTATGACGGGCAAAAAAATTTGTTCAGATTTATATTTTTTGAGATTTCAAGGACATCGAAGTATTTTTAAATGGAATGATATATTTTTATTGTCGTTATATGATAGCTGAGGTCAAGATGAATTCGACGACTTTATATTATGACTTTCACGTGACCTTGAGTACGCAAAATTCATAAAAGTAGAGCACTTGATATAACGTGAATAAATAATGAAGGAAAATTTATTTCTATATATGAATATGATTTCTATTCTTTTATTTGAAGTATAATTTTATTGAAAAAATTCATGATTGTTCGATTTGTTGTGTGATTATGACTATATAATTTGTTAAATGACTCCATAGAATCTTTAAGTCGAAATAACCCCTGACGTTTACTAATGTGGAATATTTTCGTCAGATATTTTTATAGGCAGTTCGTACTTGTCCCATGAACGGGAAAACAATAGCTTAATGCTTGCACGTTCATAATGATACAACGTTGATGCAGTATGAAAATCTAATTCAAGCGGGTACCTTAAAGATGGATACATAATGTGGAAGCAAAGGGCGCGTCATTGATTGCATGATCGCAGCGAAGAGTGCAATCTAATAGTGAGAGTTTACAGAATTACTGACTTAGATTCGATTAATTAATTGTCTGATGTTCGCGATGCAAAATGCTTTTAGCGTAGTTGCTTGCAGAGAACGTTCGATCGGTGCGATTGCGTTTAAATGGCTTTTCTTTTGATGTGGTGAGATTGCTTACCAGCGAACGATGGGGAACAGACGCTTTCAGTTATTTTGGAATGAACGGGACAGATCGAACTTGTATCGTGCGTTGTGTAAAAAGAGCAGCTGTTTGAAGCAAAATTTTAATAAAGGATACTTTTGATATTGTTGATTTTGTACTTTGTATAATAGTTTTTTAATTAACTAAAATCTAAAAAAAATCTTTTCGTTAACAGCGTATCTAACGTAGATATGTTCGATCTGTTTAATATTGGTCAATTCGAGAACCGTCGTTCAACCTGTGCTGGACAAAATTTGATCAGCCGCGGTCAAGACCCGAAATTGACGTGCTCTGTTTACGATACGATATCACGAAATATTGTGTATCGTGTCAATCACCCGATGTCATCGTATCCGACACGACGACGAAATGGTAAACAATCGTTCGCATCCCCACGCTTTTAATCCGAGTTTACCAGTACACGATTGTTCGAACGATAAAATTTATTCGGAAAGTTTAATCCATTATCCGTAAATGACGTCGTCATGATTTATATTCATGCGGGAATTAACATTCATAAAGAGAGCTGATTATACACTTTTGACGTGGACATTCACATGCAAATGCGAGAGAAGATTACGAAGCAAAACTCGAGCGGTGGTGTTACCTTCCATAGGCATAGTAAATGCTGAACGTAGAGTAAATGCACAGAATTTTCACTCTATTCGATTCATTTTTATTCGTTGCATTAATTATTTTACTTATTAATACTTATACTTACTTATTAATATTTATTTTTAAATATTAATATTATAAATCAAGGTGGATTAAAAGTAAATTTAAAAAATCCTTTTTATATTATTGTGTTCATAAATACAATTGTTTAATGAACCAACAAAAGCAGCATCGATTGTGACGAGCATTATAATACGTTATGCTGCAAAGCTGAGCGGAGTTGCATAACAAATCTACGAGAGCGTTAGATCGATATCTTGTAGTGGAGTGATTCTGATCCAGATTGATGATCCCTCAGGACATCTCGAACGTACCGTGTAATTTGGTCCTTTTTCACTTTGGGAACAGTGAATGGTTCAGTTGTTCGAGATCACGCACCACAATTTCCATTCTGATTTCATCCGAACCGTATCCTCTACCACGTTTCGATTGAATGATAGTTCTGAATTTCTCAATGAAGATATCTTTTATTTTTAACACTAGATTGCCAGATATTGGGTATATACCTATTTTGTCAGAAATGAATTTGACTCAAACATCAAAATTGGTGTTTAAAAAAAAAAAACAAATTTATTTTAAAGAAACTATAGTGAAAAAAATTTTTATATAATCTGTTTTCGTAATTATAATTTTATAAATATATTTTCCACAGATTTTGTTATTATACTCGTATTTATCATAGATGCTCTTACTTCTTGCATGATGCTTAGTGTTGAATTGATCAAACAATGACAGGGTTCGTTTTCTTTTTGTTTTGTCTTTTCAAGAATAATTATTACTTCTAACTTTGTCCATGTCCAAATCAATTATGCAACATGAATACATCAAATGCATAATATTTCTACGCGATAAAATCTTCTACAAACTTTCTCGATTTAATGTATTCTCCAATCGACTCGTCGACGGGTTAATATTAACTACGTCAACGTAAGAGTATGAATATTCAACGATAAAAAGGGAAACGGTGGCACCGACACCTCTTCCCTCGGACGTAATCAAGTTTTTCGACCGTTTCTTTCCATCCCGCCGCGCCCCGCTGTAATTAGCAGCGTGTCTCGCGACATTCTCCCTGGACGCGGATTTACGCGCGCGTAAAATTTGTATCTGACATCGCCGTCGTTACGTGTGCGTTCGCTCATTCGCTTGTTGTTTTTCCACATGAAATGTAAAGGGACATACACGGTGTGCCTCGACCAGCCAACCATATTTGCATCATGACACTCTAATTTTTTTCCATCTACTTGCGCGTTTATACGACGTGTTATAGGATTATTATTAATGTAATGCAATGATCAATAATAATCCTATAATTCGATGCTTATTACTTATCTGCCCCGATAAAAATAAGAAACATTCATCTAATAAAGAATGTCTCGTTTTATCTTGAATTTATGATCTGTATAAAATTCTACTAATCTATTTGAATCATAAGTCAAGCGTTAATTGTGTAATTCGTGTAAATTAAATTTAATTTACACGAATTACACAATTAATATTATTACAAAATAATTACATTTAATTACAAAATAATTAAATTAAATTTACACGAATTACGTACATTTTACAAGTCGACGATGAATCGATGCAAGGGATAATAAAAAAAAATTCCAAGAATATTAAAAATATGTTTGTAACGCGATTCTAACAAAATCATTTTAAAAACGCAAATAGTTTTGCAAAGACGTTTCAAAGATAGAAGCTCCAAAGCGTAATGCACTTTGCTACGGTTTCTGCAAGCGGACTCCGCTTCTTTCTCGTTTCGCATTACAAGCTCGCGTTCCTCGCGTGCAGCCGTTCATGGGTTGGTTACGGTCTGCGAAACGTAAAACGCAGGGTAAACACTTTTCCCTGCTTTCGGTGGAAAGTCGTGCGCGGAAACGCGAGGCATGAATGCGTGTCCATGAAATTGATGGCCTCGTCGGAATTTATCTGAGCGATCTACCGTTTTAAAGAAAGTTTCTCGATTCAGGGATTCGCCGTTCCGCGGATTTTTATCGCTCCCCGTTTAATCGCGGATCGTGCGGCTACCGGAACTTTTAATTAAAGTAATTTCACATCTGAGACGCAACCGTGTGCGTGGAGCTTCGGGAGATATTGTTTTCCTGCTTGTTCGCGAGGGTCCAAAAAAGAGGGGTTGAGTTAGGAATTCAGGAAGCTATTTGAAGCTGAAATTACACGTTGTCTAAAGTAAAATCAGTTTTCAGCGTTCACATTAATTGAAACATTTATTTCAAGTATTTTAGATTAAATCTGTTTACACAATTGATAATACGCGACACATTTTGAAAGGAAACAGTAGATATGACATTTTATCATCAGAAAGTGAAGGCGGATTGTTCCGGAAAATTGATGACACTCTCGGTATAATTTAAGCAAATCGCTCAATTAAGAGCTATGAGGGCATAAAGTCGCAATACGTCCAACGAGGCACTCCGGTTAGATTTGCATATCCGGGAGCGTGAAAGAGCGGCCGACTCGCTCGTTCGCTTCTAGGCGTCGGCTTTACGAGGCGCATTTATGTTGGGCCGGGAACGGTGAAGGTAATCCGAGATACCTACCTGGAAGTCTCGTTAAGGGAATAAACGTGATGACGCCGCAGGCGGTGGAGACACCGCACGGGGTTAAAGGGCAGTTCGATGGTAGGGAGAAAGAAAAAAATATAAGGAAAGGAAGGAAAGGAAAATAAGAGAAGGCGGTGTACGTGGCACGCAGAAGGCTGCACTTATAAATCGCTTAATCGCTGCGTTTCACGGATCAGGAACTTTAGAAAAACTCGCTTTCGGTTCCTGCCGCGTTTCGCGTTGCGGAGGCGCGCCACTTGACGTCGTTTCGCGTTGAGAATGCTTGATGAGGAAGGCGAAAAGCGATCCCGACGGGTTTCGTCNCGGATCAGGAACTTTAGAAAAACTCGCTTTCGGTTCCTGCCGCGTTTCGCGTTGCGGAGGCGCGCCACTTGACGTCGTTTCGCGTTGAGAATGCTTGATGCGGAAGGCGAAAAGCGATCCTGACGGGTTTCGTTAATTCACCGCGGCCTTGACGGCTTCTATTAACGCTCGAGAAACTGTGACGACGTTCTAACCTTGCGAGATTTCGGCTTGGATTTGCATTGCCGTACTTTCCGTAAAAGGAAATTGCTAAGGTTTTCGGCGTGCTTTTCGTGCTAGCTCGACGCTTTTTGGAAATCGTATAACGATGAAAGTGTAAATAGAAATGTTTCTCGGGTTGCTGAGAGAAAATATTTTTCTAGAAACATATACAACAGTTCTGAGAATTATTGACCGCGCTATTCTACATGAAATTGTTAAAAAAACTTACGAGATCAAGATAAACGTGAATTTCAAAATTTCTGATTTGGATCAAGTACATTGTGAGTTTTTTTTGTCAATTTCTTAACCCACTTTCACTATTAGCATAAATTGATCTTTCTATACAGCGTTGGGAAATTGTTAAACATCATCTAAGAAATAAATATTGTTTTATGATAAATGCACAGGAAGACTTTTTTTATCAAATCAGTAAATAATTGTTCAATTTAAACGATGGTTCTTATTGATCCACACCCAGTACATAATAGTATAGTATTCGCCTATATTTATATCAGTTATTATTATGTAAAGTATTGTATTAAACATTATATCAATTATCAGATAAAACACTGTATCATTTACTGTGTTAAATATAACAACAACCATTATAGGAAATGTAGCATGAATATGAATTATTTTATCAAATATTATGGAAGTCATTATACGAACCATAACATCAAATAATGTGTAAACTATTACAGCAATTCTGTTATGAAATGGTATAATATTTATGGTCAGCAAAGTATCGTGCAAATGGGTTAAATTAAAGGTAAATGGGAATTGAATAACAGCCGAATGAGAAAGAGGCAACATTGGTCTCGTTACCGTTGCATTCGCTCGGATTGCTAGGCCCTCTCACGAAGCATCGAGTGGGAAAAGCTCGTGGGTATCGCGGAGAAGAAAGTAATCGCGGGAACGTCTGTCGTCCGTACAGCCTCGAGCAACCAGCCCACCATCCGTCGGATTGCCATCGATTTCGCGCAGTTCCACGTTCTAGCAAATCTAGCACTAGCATCACCTTTTACATCTCGCGTAGCCGTGTTGCGTCACGGTCTACATACCTTTGATTTCATTCGAAGTTTAATGATCGTGCGATGACGCGTTACCTTGACATTTGCAACGATCGATGACGATGACAGATGACGTATTATTTCATTGATAAATCTCAGTTGACATAAAATAAAAGTTGTTTGAAGAATACGGGATAGAATATGTGCACATAACTTTGATTTGTATATATTTCTATTATTATTAAATATATTTACAGCAAAATTTGATGTATATACGCACGCGTCATAACTTTTGAACGATAAAGGTAACCATAATTTGCATTGTACTTTTTAATTGACATTGGAATGTTATTTTTCATAAAAATTTGTAGCTTAATTATTAGGGAAATTATATTAAGTAAGATTATTGTGGCTCGTTAAATATTTCATATCAAGCTATAAAAAATCATGACTGATAGTGTTGCGAGGCAAATGGAGGATGACGTACCCCTTAACTGGTTGATTAATCATTAAACACCGAAGGGACGCGTGCCAAGCGTGAGGATATTACTAATGGAGTTAGTCAAACATAGATCACATCTGTCATTAACCGGATCTGCCGTAATACGTTAGTCTGATGAATACGGTTCGTAATGTAACGCGAACATTCGCATTAAAGATGTCAGAAATTCGGGATGCATTTCGCATAAATAAGGAACGTTTGGTCACTGATGAAAACTGTCCTCTATCATACAGTTTACGAGCTACCACTAATCTTTCCTATCCAAAAATTAATTTTTTTCACAGCTTTTATTTATTGATCCATGCTATCGTTTATACATGAGTTTGTTGGTGTGCGATAATATTATTGGACATCGTAGGTGCTCAACAAATTGCGCTTTTCAACGTAATTGTATTAACTCTTGCAGTGGTTAGCTTATGTCCAGATAAAAAATATTGCTTAGTGTATTATAAAAATTGTTTATACAAATTTTTTCTAAAATAGTTTGATTTCCCTGCGAGGAGACTGAATTGATGTTTAAAATTTTGCATGTTTCACACAATTAACGTGTCGGAAAAACGTATATAATAAGTGTTAATAATCATGCTTAACTAATCTTTTTACTGACTTATATTTCGATTCAAAAGTATTATGACCGAAAGTCCTAATTTGAATTCATCTTCAATGATGTAAGAAAATATAAATTTTTCTGATTCACGTAAGACGAACCGTTTGACGGATGTGTGTTAGTTAAAAAAGTTCGCGGTCGTGGTAGCGTTCGGATCTTTAACTTTCATTGACCTGGTTTCGCAGCTATTCCAATGAGTAAGGGAGTAACTCTGATTGCCTGTCCGCTGTGCGGCGTGTCGACGCGAGATCTCCGGCATATTTTTCAAACTCCCGAATCGCTTCTCCTCTCCCGCCACCCACGCGAATGGAAACGTTTTCCGGATCGATTCTCCACGGCGTAATTAACGCGCTCGATATATTCCCATTCTATTGCGTCATGTTGATAAAACCGCTTTCACACAATGATAAAGGAATCGCGATTTTTGTAGCATTAGTTATTTATTTCATATTTCATCTCGGTAGTGAAAGTACATTTACAATATGCTTGTGTGCATTCTATGTCTTTATATAGTATTACTAGCATCCACCGTTGCTACTTTGCTCGCGTGTTTTTTCTCATTGAAAAGCTCGATTACTATATGAAGAGGTAAAAGGCATAGTGGCGTAATTCACATTTCGGAGTTGAAGGTACCGGAAATGGTACAGCTGTTCTGCTAATATGCCTACATTATGCTGCTATTATTATGCAAAGTAGATGAGTTGGACTTACAGCACGTTATGTGCTAGCATTCGTTATACAATTTGTCTAAAATATGACATATACTAGTAGGACCTCTATCCTCATAGGATGTATACAATACTTTCTAGTAGATCTTCTCAGAAAATTAATTTGATAAAATTTTTTTTTATTGTATTCCTTTTATTTAAAAATTATATAATTATTTATATTAAAAATAATAAATTTTTTTAAGAATGTACTCAATTTTATGACAATATTTTATGATATGCTGAAGCATTCTACAGACTAAATGAACTACTCTTAACTTTCTTTTTCAAAACCTGATGGTATATTTGATATGGGACTGTCCATCCTCTTTCTGCTTTTCTACTGTGTGCTTTCCTAATTGGCTTATCTCTCTCATTCACTTCGCGCGCGCTCCTTCCTCTTCTTTCAAGATTATAGACATTTCTGTCTTTGCCTTTACTTCTTCACAGATGTACGTTATACAAACGTTCCTATCTCTGTCAGGTATACGCGACGTTTGTTTTCTTGCGCTTCTTTCTAATATCTATTCATCTTTTTTTCATTTTCGCATCTAAGTCTCGTCATAATTTTCTGGTCTCTTCGTTTGTATTTCTTTATTGAACCTTTCCGGTTTCCACTTTTCTCTAATTGTTTTGTATCTGAGATTGTATCTACTGCTTCTTCTCCTTTCATATTACTCTTGCATCTGCATATTTGAAACTTCCTGCTATTTCTACTATCCTGTTCCCTCTCATCTGGCTTGCTCCACTTTTTTTTCATCTATTTCGTACTGAACTTACTTTTGTAATATCTTATTCTTAATTCATCGCATTTCGATTTGATTTGTCTGTTGTTCGTTTCTGTCGATTTTCTTTGAGAATACTTTTACTATCTTATTTAGTGGATCCGTTCTTATATTTTGCTCGTATTTGGTTGCTCTTTTTCCAGCTTATGACTCATGACTCAATTATTATCTTTATCCTCCTTTTTCGTTCTAAAAAGAACATAAAAGGCGAAACGAATTGACGAATGTCAATGACTGGTATATATGATATAGTATGGTATACATAACATGTACTGTTTTATTGGTATCTATCATCTGCATATATTATAAGAGCAGCATCATCCATCACGATTTATAACGTTCTCGTTGAACTTTCGACGGCGGTTCGAGGGCTACGTCAGCCCTCGTTATCAATTAATCGACAACGCTCTCGTGAGTTCCGACGTTTATGAATGGCGTTGCAAGAGACAACGACGAAGCTGGATTAAAACGATCACCGGATGTTGTCGATTTTCTAGTTTCGATCAGCACGAGCAGACTGTTTCTACGTGCTACAGTTAGATCCTTCCCCGCGGCACAATAGCTGGTCCGATGACGGCTGCCAGCTACCAGAACGTCATTTGTTGGTACGCGTTCACCTGTACGAACGGCATCGACTTTTTAATTACGCGCTACATTTACGCCCACGGGACATCTGTCCCATGCCGCTCCACCACTGGAATCAACGATCACTGTCTGACTGTCAATCACAAACTTTTCAATCAGTCACTGTCTGGACAGTGGATACAANCTCTAATTGTTTTGTATCTGAGATTGTATCTACTGCTTCTTCTCCTTTCATATTACTCTTGCATCTGCATATTTGAAACTTCCTGCTATTTCTACTATCCTGTTCCCTCTCATCTGGCTTGCTCCACTTTTTTTTCATCTATTTCGTACTGAACTTACTTTTGTAATATCTTATTCTTAATTCATCGCATTTCGATTTGATTTGTCTGTTGTTCGTTTCTGTCGATTTTCTTTGAGAATACTTTTACTATCTTATTTAGTGGATCCGTTCTTATATTTTGCTCGTATTTGGTTGCTCTTTTTCCAGCTTATGACTCATGACTCAATTATTATCTTTATCCTCCTTTTTCGTTCTAAAAAGAACATAAAAGGCGAAACGAATTGACGAATGTCAATGACTGGTATATATGATATAGTATGGTATACATAACGTGTACTGTTTTATTGGTATCTATCATCTGCATATATTATAAGAGCAGCATCATCTATCACGATTTATAACGTTCTCGTTGAACTTTCGACGGCGGTTCGAGGGCTACGTCAGCCCTCGTTATCAATTAATCGACAACGCTCTCGTGAGTTCCGACGTTTATGAATGGCGTTGCAAGAGACAACGACGAAGCTGGATTAAAACGATCACCGGATGTTGTCGATTTTCTAGTTTCGATCAGCACGAGCAGACTGTTTCTACGTGCTACAGTTAGATCCTTCCCCGCGGCACAATAGCTGGTCCGATGACGGCTGCCAGCTACCAGAACGTCATTTGTTGGTACGCGTTCACCTGTACGAACGGCATCGACTTTTTAATTACGCGCTACATTTACGCCCACGGGACATCTGTCCCATGCCGCTCCACCACTGGAATCAACGATCACTGTCTGACTGTCAATCACAAACTTTTCAATCAGTCACTGTCTGGACAGTGGATACAAGATTTTACAGTTTGTTAAGCATTTCGGTTTCGTTCGTTTTCGTTTCCTATTTCTTTATTTGATATCGAAAGAGTTAAATTCTGCTCATGACATAAAAATTAGAATGCATTATTAATTATGTGTAATTAGATTTTTAAAGTGGTAATGTTTTTCCTTATTTTTTGTTTCTTTGACAATATGAATTTTCCCATGATTGAACTAAATAAATTATCAAATTCCTTATAGTAGTTGATTATGCCTTATATCTAATTATGTTTGATTACATTTTTTTAATTTACAATCTTTCTCCTTACTTGTTGCTTCTTGGACTAGATAATTCTTTAGCCCGCAATTTTTTTATTTCAAAAACTGTTAACACAGCAATAATAGGATTTTTGTTTACTATTAATAGTTGGGAGAAATTTTCCAGTTAATGGATTTACTCAAACACAAAACTTAGATATACATATAATTACAATATACGAGACTTGATTCCGTCGTTTGACTGCAATTATATGTATATAGTAAGATAATTTAACAATGAATTAAGCATTCGTTGTCTTCAAATCGTAGCGTGGCCGGCTGGTTGCTCGTGTGTCTGTAATTAAGGCACATTCAGACGGATTACATTGGGGTGGCGTTAATTTAATGACCCTTGATTGCTCAGTGCAGTAATTGCCGTGCGGACACGCATGCGATCCCTTTTTATGCTTTCGGATGGCTTGTTCTGTCTGGACGTACTGTACTTGACTGTCGTCCTCACATGAATCTAAATAATTCTGTTATTTACCGACCTGTTGTGCAGTCATTTACCGAACTAATTTATTCCGTGCACATATCAATTTTTCATCACAGCTTCCCTCATGATTAATATTTCATGAAACCTTGATGATGATAAAATATAATTTTATTTTGTACTCGTAATTAGTAAAATTATTAAAGTGCACCTTCACTCATAAGGTAATTTAGATGCCATCTGTTAAAAATGGAAATTATTTCCAGATCATATTCAGACCACTATATTACCATATTACGACACTGATATATTCATTATTTTTACTGATGTAAAATTTAAAGAAAGTATTGTTTAATTATTAAAATTATTGTTAGCCATGTTTAACCTCACACTAATATATTCTGTTGTAATCTATACTTTCATTTATACCAATAAACCGTGAAGTGAACTAAAAAGTTCAAGGCATAGCTTTATTTTCATTAGGCAAATTATATAATTTTACTAACGAAGACGAAAGAGTTTCTTATTTTACGTAAACGGTGACATAAATTGGAAACAGAAATGTCAGCGATTCTAGAGAAAGCTAAGTTTTTTCCAACTTGGGACATCCATTACGTGGCCGAGCACTTTCCGTAACAATCCGTTATCAATCTTGCTAATGCCGTACCTCCCACTTCCTTATTATCATAACGAGAAGCGTGAGGCGCATCGCAATGAGTCGGAAACCTTGAACAACACCAGTTATTCGTTTCTTCCATTTGGAAAGAAACATACACACTTTTTCCAATGTTCCTGGTAGCTGTTGTTCTTTCATTTTCTCACTTTCGAATTCTGTATCAGTCTTCGATTGCTCAGATGCTGATTGATCAGCAGACTGCGGATTTTGATGCAACGTATTGTATTATTAGTAATGACAATTTAAAGAACGAAAATCTGATAAGAATTTATAACAAAGATAAGATAATAAGAATAGTAGTATGCATTTTATTTTCGATTTTGTGGCTCGCATTGCTGTATGTGAATTTCCTATATTCTCTATAAATACAATTTTTATGTAAATGTTTAAAATCCATGATTTATGGATCTCTGCAGCTTTGGGCAAGATGTACCGTTATCATTATTTACAAAGTTGACTTAAAGATATGTGAGTTCAAAAATTTGTGCTCAAGTAATATTTCTAACACAGAATTTTATGCTTCAAATATTTTTTTACTTCATAAAGAGAAAATTAAAACTCGTATGTTAGTCCATCAGTTTGATCAGCATATTTTTTTTAATTGACATTACCATACAAAAGTGTCACTATAGTCATGCCTAGATAGAGTTTGAAATATTTTCTATATATAATACACAATTGTTCACAAAATTTAATACTAGATTTAATTCATTTTTGCAAAAATATACCAGTCATTTTACACCAAGTCAAAAATATAATCTAATATCTAACTAACCCTAATTATCCGTAAGCACTCGTTGCAGCGTGCTGTTGAATATGCTTAATCCTTAGATTTCCCTGACTGATTACGTTTGAAATAGATCTACTGCAAGTTGAAACATACGTAGGGAGCAGGAAAATTTCACTTACGACACGATCAGATTAGTATGTCTGACTATTTCATCGTTAGCAAATAGCAATACGACAAAGCCAAAGCGCATAATGAGATGCACATTTCTTCCCGAAGAAGTCTTCCGTATTCTCTATAGTATTTTGCGCCGCTTTTGCATCATTTATCGTCAGCAGTGCCCTAATTTTAATTAGAACACTTTGTATGTACGTTCGGAGCAAAGTAAAGGGCCGACATAAAGCGGCGCCTAACATGAACCGTGATATTCTCGAACAGCTGTGCTCCCCGCTCTAATTAAGTAGCATCATAAACATACGTTCTCCGTCGTTCAGGCCGGGAACCCTCCTTTCGTTCTTTCTCGATGGGGTGGTCATGCATACGCAAAGT
Source organism: Ceratina japonica (assembly GCA_019453355.1). Lineage (NCBI taxonomy): Eukaryota > Metazoa > Arthropoda > Insecta > Hymenoptera > Apidae > Ceratina > Ceratina japonica. Next base: position 11,058 of record SMSR01013322.1, on the reverse strand, counting down.
GACTGGCACATATATCCCAAGAGCCATTTTCCAATTGACCAGCATTCGTAATAGAAGCCAGAGGGTTCGCGGAGTCGAGTAGTAGTAGTAGCATAAATGATCGTAAAACAGGGACAATGGTGACGGTACGTGAGTCGTGAGGCGAGCGTCAACCTATTCAGGAGCGCGAGACAATAGATTTAAGGTGCTTTCTCAGTCGATCCCATGAATCTTGCGCGCGTGACGCACGGGCCCTGATGGTCAATCGTTTTGAAACACTTTCGTCGTGCCAAAAGCCTTCTAAATCCTTGCACCCTCGATAACATTGTCTCATCGAACAATGTCTCTTGCGTTCAAATTAAATTCGAGCTCATTTCTTATAAAAAGGCATGAATTCTACGAGAATAAAAATAATGCAACTCGTGGTTGCCAAACATGACACTTGAATGACTGGGTATATATATTTCAAGTAATTTTAAAAAGTCCATAGCTAAATATCGTAAGATGCTGTTATTTAAATATGTGAACAAAAGATATTACTATTTCATATTATTCTATTTGTTTAAAATGTAAAAGAAATGAAATGCTTGATACAAAATTTTTAGAACTATCAAAATTGAGACACCTACATAAATTCATTAAATATAAATTTTTCATGTGAACATAATAAACGTACTGTAAAATTTAATAACAACGTCCTTTTGTTTTATCCTGATCAGTTGACGTGATATCTAATTGAAGTATAAAACACTTAAAATTGCCAAATAATATTACATATTAATGAAAATTGAATAAAAAGATTTTATAAAATGAAACAAATTAATAAATAAAATTTAATAACAAGCTTGCTTAATATATTCACGTTTTGTTTTGGAATTATATTTTGTCGATGGATTTAAAATTTCTAAAGAAATAGAGAAAGGGAATGGCCGCTAAATCTAAAATATTCTCATTGGGCGTTTATTGATTTTTGAGATAATAATAATACTCAAGGACGTATTTCAAAATGATATTATAAGTTTTTAGTTGAATAATTTGAAGTAGCATAGGAATAGCAGAGGGTTATCCATCTTGAGTGTATAAAAGAACGCAAGTAGATGATACAAAAAATCACGAAGCTTAAGAAGCAATTTAATCTATCTATCTTGCTTTATATAAAGAAAAACTATTCTATTTTTATCTCTTGCATCAATTCTTTAGTGAACTTTCTTAATTGATTCGCTTCGACGTTGTCGACGGTAGAAAAAAGATTATTCCTGTAAATACACCTTGGGATTGAAAATGCAAGCACGACAGATCGCCTGGTAATCTTAGGAAAGTTGCGTGACACCTTGCAACTGGTCAATAGGTACTGGAGTGGTTTCGCCGCGTCGCGGGTCGTCTCGAAAAGGAAATCATCCATCTCTTTCACCCTTCCGAAGTGTATTCTGAGGATTTAACGGAGCTCCTCGACGTGTTTACTCACGTTGAGCCTCGACGAGCAAATTTGCTCGAGCGAACTCGCTGATTATCCTTTCGAGACGGTTATGAAGAAGCTTGTGGTGAAGCATGATGCATATAAATTGGGGGTTAAGAGGACGGTTGTCCTCTCGATCGTGATTTCATCTCACTTTNACGAAACCCGTCGGGATCGCTTTTCGCCTTCCTCATCAAGCATTCTCAACGCGAAACGACGTCAAGTGGCGCGCCTCCGCAACGCGAAACGCGGCAGGAACCGAAAGCGAGTTTTTCTAAAGTTCCTGATCCGTGAAACGCAGCGATTAAGCGATTTATAAGTGCAGCCTTCTGCGTGCCACGTACACCGCCTTCTCTTATTTTCCTTTCCTTCCTTTCCTTACATTTTTTTCTTTCTCCCTACCATCGAACTGCCCTTTAACCCCGTGCGGTGTCTCCACCGCCTGCGGCGTCATCACGTTTATTCCCTTAACGAGACTTCCAGGTAGGTATCTCGGATTACCTTCACCGTTCCCGGCCCAACGTAAATGCGCCTCGTAAAGCCGACGCCTAGAAGCGAACGAGCGAGTCGGCCGCTCTTTCACGCTCCCGGATATGCAAATCTAACCGGAGTGCCTCGTTGGACGTATTGCGACTTTATGCCCTCATAGCTCTTAATTGAGCGATTTGCTTAAATTATACCGAGAGTGTCATCAATTTTCCGGAACAATCCGCCTTCACTTTCTGATGATAAAATGTCATATCTACTGTTTCCTTCCAAAATGTGTCGCGTATTATCAATTGTGTAAACAGATTTAATCTAAAATACTTGAAATAAATGTTTCAATTACTGTGAACGCTGAAAACTGATTTTACTTTAGACAACGTGTAATTTCAGCCTCAAATACCTTCCTGAATTCCTAACTCAACCCCTCTTTTTTGGACCCTCGCGAACAAGCAGGAAAACAATATCTCCCGAAGCTCCACGCACACGGTTGCGTCTCAGATGTGAAATTACTTTAATTAAAAGTTCCGGTAGCCGCACGATCCGCGATTAAACGGGGAGCGATAAAAATCCGCGGAACGGCGAATCCCTGAATCGAGAAACTTTCTTTAAAACGGTAGATCGCTCAGATAAATTCCGACGAGGCCATCAATTTCATGGACACGCATTCATGCCTCGCGTTTCCGCGCACGACTTTCCACCGAAAGCAGGGAAAAGTGTTTACCCTGCGTTTTACGTTTCGCAGACCGTAACCAACCCATGAACGGCTGCACGCGAGGAACGCGAGCTTGTAATGCGAAACGAGAAAGAAGCGGAGTCCGCTTGCAGAAACC